>VDFB02277747.1:199318-267391 GCA_007258455.2 Sequoia sempervirens
AACATGGTGCTAGTTATTAGAGCATTTGGAAAAATTATTTTTTTGGTGAGCATATCCACCTAGATCATATATGTACATGTATATAACGACTACTTTGTTTCACATGTCTTTTGGCTACTTGAGAATGTTGGGAAGTTAAACATTCACAAAAACTTTGTTGATCTTAAAATAGGTTGTGAAAACCTAAATTTTTATTCTAACAAGGTTTTCAAAACCTTTGAAATTGCTTATAGTTTGTAAGAATTTGAAGAGAGAAGTGTTACATATCATTCTTTCCTTTCGAAATTGAGAGAGGTTGTGAGAACTATGTTGGATCTCAATGAGGTTGTGGAAACCATGCGGGCTCTCAACAAGGTTTTAATAACCCCTCTTTAAACTAACAAAATTATGTTTTGTCTTCATAAACTGATAAAGTTTTAAAGTTGCTTTTCTCAGGACTCCTTAAAAAGTGAGGAAGAGAGATTAAACAAAAATTTAGCAATCCAAAATTTTAATCCATAGACAACCACAAGGAACCATGCTTGTTGGGAATAGAGGAGGTGTATTTGCTGCAATTGCACCATGCCATCATTGACCTTAATTAGAAAATATATTCACTAAATATCCCAACATTGAAAAAAGTACATATTCACCATGACACTCACTCACAAATCCTCTTTGCCATTATATACATAGAAGGTATTTCAAAAACATTGGTGCTTTTATGGTTTATTTATGATTAATAAGTAAGATTAGTTCATATATTTGAAAACAACATACATTTTGCACCAATTTCTTGTTAGTTATAGCTATTTATTTTATCATGTAAACACTTTTGATCGAAGCTATGAACTGGAGGAGGCTTTTTAAAGGACTCCAAAACCTTGTACGTCAAGAAAAGACATGCTCAACAACATGAAACCAAAACCAACAATGAAACATGCCTAAAAACCAAAAGAGTCCCTAAGAAACAAACAACTTACAACAAAGGGATAGCCAAAACAACAATCAAGAAGGTTTGACTCCAAACCTCGCCAAAGGACTATGAAGAAGATTCAAAGTTTTACTTGTGAGGGCCAACCTACCTTTTTTCAAAGAAGAACCACACACAACCAAAGGACACAAAGTCATAACATTTGATTTTATTTTGTCTTTAGAGGAAGACCTTTGAGAGTTATCAACAAGACCCACAACCATAAAGTCTAACTCTTTTCCTTCATTCCTCAAAATAGAGCAATTCTTTAACAACATTCTAAATCTATTTCCCATGATTGGGGGAAGAAATGACACTTTCTGTCTAAATATGGTGTTTCTCTTTGAAGTTTTGGCACAAATAGGAGAAGTTCCTTGCTTTATGACAACAAAGTCAAAACTATGAGGATGATTCATAACGAATTCTTTGCTCCCAAAAACCAAATGTGAATCACAATTTTATGACATTTGACATCTTATCAAAATCACCACTCACAAAAAAATTATAATATACTATCGAATTGACTATAAATCAAGATAAATAAAAAAAACATTATTTTTAATGACCAAATTATATTTTTAGATTACCAAAATTAATTTCTAAATGACAATAAAAAACTCCTATCTTAAAAATAATCTATTAACCAAAATGCCCTTCTTATAAGTTAGATTGAACTATTGTCATAAACATAACAACATAGTTTTTCAAAAAATACTTACTAATCAAGTAAGTATGTTTATAATTTTCAAAAAATACTTGCTAATCAAGTATGCTTATAATTTTTAAAATTTCACAATGTGAGTTGGACTATTTATTAACCACTTTACCATCTTTATTTCACACTTCACTTGTCTTCTCTAATTTTAAAAAATTGTAAAAGTTAATTTAAAATAAATTAAAAGTTTATATGATTATTAAATAAAAGGTTTATAATTATTTGGAAAATGATTTTCCCTTTACGCAATTTCAAAAGAAGTCTTAGTGGGATAAATTTTAATTTGTTGAATTAAATAAGACAACCTAGTCAACATACGTAAACTGAAATTATGCATTAGATTTCAAGAATTGGCACAATGGGGCGAGAGTAGAAGCGGAGGTAGGAATTTTAAACCCTCCATGAGTAGGGCTTCGTTGGAGGGATGAAGATTACAGAGGACGAGGATGGTTACGCTGACTAGTGGCTTGATTCCCCTGCAGCCATCTGAATGTACTTGAGGAAAACCCCATTGCAGCTTTCTACGATGGCCCTAATTTGGGGCTGCATAAGGGTTTTCTTCTCCTAGTGAAGGAAGCCACTGTTCTTCTTCTAGACGTGGACTCTATTGGAGACTTCTGGACATTGATGGGGACATTTCTTGTGGTTTTGGGTCATTTCGAGTCTTGTGCAGCCACCACGTGTGTGGAGCTGCTGTAGGATGGCGCTAGCGAGGGCTTCTCCATTGCTGTGAAGCCTTCTCTTGTCATTAGCACTCTTGGAACCTAAAAGTCCCAGTCCTGTTGTTTCTTTGCAAGCTTTTGATTTGGACTTACAAATGGATTTTTGCAATGTTTTGACCATCGAGGAGTTTTTCATGCCTATTATGCTGGAGCTTCATCTATGGTGGCAGTGGTTGGAGGTGTCTCTTCTGTTTCAACCAAGCTTATTTTTGAACTATGCTAGGGTGAAGAACTATTTCTTTGGATAGTTCACGCACTACTCTCAGGATTCCTAATGTTGTAGACAAAGCTTCTACTTACTTGGGGAATGCCTTCATTCGGAGATTCTCAGGCTTTTTTCCAAATGTTAGATGTTGTTTGACATGAGTTCTTAACAGCTAGCGTGTGTCTAGCCAATTTTGGGTGCCTGTCAGGTCGAATGAATTTTTCCTATTTTCCTTCCAAATTCTTGAAGATGTATGTGCATCCTGCAGGGAGGTGCTTGGTTCTTATCTTTCTTTGAG
Source organism: Sequoia sempervirens (assembly GCA_007258455.2). Taxonomy (NCBI): domain Eukaryota; kingdom Viridiplantae; phylum Streptophyta; class Pinopsida; order Cupressales; family Cupressaceae; genus Sequoia; species Sequoia sempervirens. Next base: position 202,211 of record VDFB02277747.1, read on the forward strand.
AAAATGTTTTTTTTTTGGTTTTGATGCTGTCAAGGAGAACTTCAACAAGGTCTCTATTTGTATTAGACTAGCTTCCTCTTGAATACTGAAGAGATGATGCAAGGTATCATCAATTCTTTTGCTTAGTTTTTATCTTTTGATATTGTCACAAAATCTATAAAACGTTTGGTTCTTCCTTGATTTTGTGTAAGTGTTGATTTTGATAAAATGATTTTAAATTTTATATAATTTTGTTTCAAACTTGATATTTGGGGGTAGAGACTCTTTTATCAGTCATCATTGTAGGTTTTCCTTCATTATCATAAAGTTGGATGTTTCTCTAATTCATGTCAAGACTTAAAAAATACCATAATCAAATAGAAAATATCATTTCTTCTCCCAATCTTGAGAAAGAGGCTCAAAATATTGTCAAAGAACATTCTGTTATGAGGAATAAAAGAAAGGAATTGGACTCTATAGTTGTGGATCCTGTTGGAAATGCTTGGTGACCCTTCTTCAAGGACAGGAGAAAACCAGATGATGTGTCTTTTGGCTTTGTCTAGTTCTTCTATGAAAAAAGGCAGGTTAGCTCGAATGGATCAGACTTTGACACCCCTTCAAAGTTCTTTGGATAAGTTTGAGTTCAAAACCCCTTGATTATTGTTTTATCTGCCCCTTTATTATAAGTGATTATTTGTTTTTCGAGAGTCCTTTTGATTTTTTAGGTCTGTTTTGTAGTTGGTTATGATCTCATGTTGTTGCTGACGTTTTTTTTAATGTACAAGGTTTTGGGATCCTTTCAAAACCCTCTAATTCTTGTCTCCCATCAAAAATATTTGTTTAATAAAAAACAAATAAAAAAAAAGAACCTTCTATAATTTTATTTTATAAATAATTGCAAAAAATTAATTGAAAGATAAACTCGAAGATTTCTCTGTGCCGATAGGTATACCACCAACACCCATTAAAGATCCCAAAAAACACAGGAATTAACCTTAACAAAAGAAGATGAAAAGAAACATGGCATGGCTTGAACAATGAAAATTGCAAACATATAAGATGAATATAAGAATTCTAAAGAAAATACCTGTAAAACTAAATTCCTCACATATTTAATATTGTAGGTGCCCATTGATTTTCTCGGGACAAGGTACCACTGTTACCTAATTTTTTAGCTTTTAGCTGAAATCAGGTAACCATAGTGTTGTTCTTTTCATGTTGTTTAAACATTTAAAGATAAACCACAAAACTACTAGTTTCAATATGCATGAAGGAGTGATTGTCAAAGTAAATCAGATTACATTTTTTGCCATTTCAATGGTGCATTATAGAAAATGTGAAAGAGATTCATGTATTCAAATGTAATTTCTTTTATTGATAATCATTAAGGTATATGTCCCTCACAAGCCAAGGGAGTAACTCTCTTATTTAATGAACATATGAAGCAATTCATACATTGCTTGTGAATGACTGGTTACAAGTTGCCCTGCTGCTGCCCCGAACCGCTTATGTGCCTCCCAGCTCCGTAGCGCTCCTCACCCTACATTTGAAGAAAACATGGTGTTAGAGCGAGGCTTTAAGCAATGAATGATTCAATCCTTGCATACACACCTACTTATGCATGTATAAACTAATCCATAAGTGCATTAAACCAAAACATTTGAACAACATATGCATTTATTTTCTAACTGTTTGCTTCATGTGCAGATTTAGGACAAGTCTGATTATTGTTTCATTATCAAATCAAATGTAGCATGTGGGGTAAATGTGGCTCCCACAAGGGTAGAGCTCAACATGTTTTGAAAGAAAAGGAAATTAAGCAACTTGATCAAAGATTTATCTCTTATCAATGCATTAAATCAATATGGAATCATACCAGTTGATCAACTTTCATTATCATATTCAAAAGATGCATCATACTGTGCTGATATGTCTTTCAATCTTTTTAAGTGGACCCTTGATCCATTTTATAAAAGGAAGTGTTTTTGAAGATGCATCAAGTTCAATTATGCATCTTTTAAACAATGAGGAAGCATTTCAGGTTGTCTTCAAGCCCCTCTCACCACAACCCTATTGGGAAGTCACTCATCACATATGAAAGTGAGTTGTTAGGTCACCCACATATGCGATTGGTGGCTATCTAATAAAATAAAAATGAGGAGACCATGAATTTGTTATACATAACAGAGAAAAGAGCAATGGTTGAATCAATGACATGGTACAAGTGAATCATAAACAATAGTGTTCATAAGGGGATGCTACAAGATAGCCATGAAGGTAGGGACAACAATAATGAATGAGGCAAACAAGCTGCCCTGTCACACTCTATGCATGATGCTTCAAGGAAAAACACAAAAGGGGCATTTTAGAGACTTCTAGAAGGTTCTTTTGGGGCCATTTTCTGTTTTATCTGAGGATAATCTTCTAGAAGCACATGTGTGGGAGGTTTTGGTGGGTGTTGTTAAGTATGTTTATTTTTTAACATTATGCGGAGTTCTTTCTTTTTCAATAGGAGGATAGCTACTCTCTTGGAGTTATTTTTCATGAAGTTGCATTGTAACTTAGACAAACCTAATATATAGTAAGCACTTTGATTTAATAGATTGGAGCATTGTTATCTTTTCTCTTCATGTTTTGTGGTGTGTTATTAATGGTTGATCAGTCTGTTTTGTGAAAATTCATTCTCCTTACAACTTGTCCCATGTTTCATGCATCCATTTGATAGAAAATGTATGTTTACAGGTTATAAACTGTGTTGTTTAGTAGTGTTATTGATTGTGAAATCTGTCTTTTCCTTTTAAGAACACTATTACAGATCTCTTTATAAATTATTGATGTGAACTGCATTGGATAGGGATTTGTGTGAGTTAGCTTTGAAATATTAATTTGAGTGTGCAAGGCTGTTAGCAGGTCTAAATTGTTTTGGTGTATCACTTTAGTTTCTTTCCAACATTAGGTTTATTTCATGCAACTCTTACCCTTATCTCAGAAATTCAATAGTTAAGTGATATCAAACGGGGAAGTCGGCCCACAATCCAGAGGTCTACTTTCAAATAGGTTACCCACAACCTGAAAGCATTCCAATGTTGGTCCAAATCTGATAAGTGCAATTGGAAAAGCTTAGCAAATAGGGTGCAGATTTGGTGGCCTAACAACCACACAATTTTGGTCCTATGTAATAGAGGTGATGAGGAAAGGGGTTTGACAGATGATGAGATCAAGGACAACATAATTTTGATTTTGTATGCAGGGCATGATACCAGTTGCTCTGCTCTAACATCGTTGTTCAAATTCTTAGCTGAAAACCCCAATTGCTACGATCAAGTTCTACAAGGTATTTTAACTCTGGTTTTTGTTCTTAATTTCTAAATAGCTCGATTCTTCTCTTTCATTCTAAGCATGCTTGGACTTAGAGATTTAAATTCCAATGGTTATGTTAATTTGATTTGGGTTTCTTGCATTCAAACCTACATGATTTGTCGGAAGAAAGAAATTTAAGTTCCAAATCATATGCTAATTGCAAACTTTGCGACGAGAAGGTCTCAAGCTTAAATTTTAAGGAGCTGACATTTTCTTTAGTAAAGCTTTAAACATCTTCAATTAGAATGATATGATAGAGTTTTCTTTGCTTGGGAGCCAGTTTTATTTCATATATTGAGTTAGTACCTAATTATTATATATTTATGATATTGAGTTAATATAAATAACGTATTTGATTTTATACAGAACAATTGGAAATTGCAAGTTCAAAGGAGGAAGGAAAATTTCTAGAGTGGAAGGATCTTCAAAGAATGAAGTATACATGGAGAGTTGTTCAAGAAACACTTATATTGCTTTCTCTTGTGCAAGGATCCTTTCGTATAGCTATCAAAGATTTCAAATATACTGGATTCACTATTCCCAAAGGATGGAAGGTACATTTAAATCGATTTAAGGGTATTTTATGATATATTTTTTCATATTGGAATGGAAAAATTTTCTTTATAAGTTTTCACAAACCAATTTTTTTATGTAAAGTAAATGAATGACTTATTGGTAGTTTTAAATGTTGTGTGTAGGCATACTAGACATTAAATGCAACCCACTTCAATTCTAAGTATTTCATTAATCCAAAGAAATTTGATCCATCTAGATATGAAGGAGCAGGGCCTGCTCCTTATACATTTGTTCCTTTTGGAGGTGGACTAAGAATGTGTCCTAGGAATGAGTTTGCTCGAGTAGAAATGTTGGTCTTCTTACATAATGTGCTAAAGAAGTTTAGATGGAACCTAGTTAATCCTCATGAGAAAGTAATCGTAGATCCTATGCCTCATCCTCTCAAAGGATTGCCAATAAAACTTATCTCCCATCCAAAATAACTCTAAAGTTCTAAACTATGATTGAAAACATTTTAAAATATATATGTATAAATAATGAAAAATATATACAATTTTTAAAATTTTAATGATTTATAGATTAAATACTATATAGAAACTTTATTTAGATATTATTTTTTCCAAATTCTAGTAGCATTTCATACCACTCCAAAAAAAATTGACGTTGCAAGAGAATTTGTATCATAAAAGGGAAATATTTGAGATATTTTTTAAGGACAAAGAAATAATCTATTAGTGTTATGCTTTGAAGATTTTGCATACGATTGCTCGATCTATTTAGAAATATATTATACTTTTCTTTATAATTTCAAGTGATAATTTATATATTATTGTAGATAAAAGATGAAACTTAATTTGTAAAGTTTTCTTTATAGCTTTATATGAACTTTGTATTTTTCTGTTAACTCGTGCTTATCTATAAGATATTTCTCAACGTTTTTTCAGAAATATAGACAAAGTAAGATTTTCAGATCATCTTTGTGTTGACAAATTAAGATGAAATAGAGGTGACTAAGTTCCTTGAACTTCTCATGTCATTTTACATAGTTTCTATTCAATTCATAATCACTCATATCTCAAATTTTGGTGTGCAATAGATGAGATTGTGGTAAACTGAAAGTTGTGTTTTTCCCATGCACATAATCTCCAAAGTCTTTTGAATTTGATTAATGTGTTCAATTGATTTTCCACTGAGATTGGGAACATATTGAATGACTTCATCCATCATTTTCCACAAGGATTTTCCTTCAAGGAAATCATGTTGTATAAGCCACAATAGTATAACAGGTTGAAAGGCAATGTCTCTCTCCTTCACTCTTCCATAAAACTCTTGAGCAAGTTCAATAGCAAAAGATAGCCCTGATATACTAGCTTCACGAACCATATCAGGCAAAGTGTATATGAGGATTGAACTCATAATAGTTGTTAAAGCAAAAATCCTATCATCATAGATGTCCTCACTCCTCCAATATCCATGTCCATTGGCATACCTCAAATAATAACATCTAGAAAGCATGAAAGGAACTACTCATTGATTGCTTTCTTTGGATTTGGTCAAAATAATGATTGCTCAAATACACTTTTCTATTGTTTACTCCTATCTCTCGAGTCTAGGGGAAGTCTTTTCTGATCCACTTCCTATCACCAGACCCCTCAGCGTAGTGCTTTCCCAATATGTAGAAATTGGGTTCTCTGATTATAAAAAGACTTGGTTCTTTAACTCTTTCTATAGTACTCTCAACGATTGTAGTTGGAGGAGGAATGGTCTAGTATCTAGCATTTGGAATCCAACAACCTACAACTTTGTGACCTTTTGAATTCCAATCTTCCCTATATTACGATTTAATGTGACTTTATCCACAATTCTATAGTCAAATTTTTCAAGAGCATTTCTTCATGTATAAATAGAATTATTTTAAAATTGTCATCTACAACTAAAACTACAATTTCATACTGTTCATATTAGTCAATCATGTTAGCAATTATAACGGTTTGTATTGTATTTCATTTCATATATATGTAGGTTTCTGAAAACAATTCAATTAAAAGTCTATGTTATCATAAAATAAGTCTTTCACAGATACTCTAATAGTGTATATACACTCTATTGAGCTAATTTTATGAATGCAACATCATAGTGTAAATTGTAAAATATTTAAAACCAAAACAAAACCATTTTTTTTCTTTCTAGAAATTAAAAATAAAACCTTGTTCATTCATTATTAGTATAGATGTGACATGGTACTCATTATTATAGTGTGAGCCTATTGTCTAGATCATTTCATTTAGTGTCACCAATAATATCAATTTGACTATTTAAAATGTTGGAAACAATTCACATCTCTCATAAAAATTTCTCTTGTAACAATCTTGGAGATAGATTTTGTTGTAGCATAGCAATCAACACATATCAAAGGTTTTATGGGTGCATCTAGCAAACCAAAAGCAATTGCCAACTTTTCACTATTATGACAGAGAAATAATTATTTTCCCTCCTTTTCCATATCTTTGAGTAAATGTCATGAATCTTGGGAACACCCTTCTACCTTAATCTCCCTAGCCAATCTCTCTAACTTTGCATATATCTCCTATGTTTGTGGATGTGATCTACCCCCTACACAAAAATTACACACCATTTTATGGCATTCAATCCACTTACATTCAAGGATCTCTTTAATTCCTTTATCATTTATCAACCCCCTCACCATTTGAACCTCACACCACTTGCCCACATCTGCATAGACTTTTGAGAATAGAACATAGGTCACAACATTTCTATGATCCAAGTAAAAACGAAAAAATCACTATAAATACTACTAAACCTATATCCATATGTGATCTACAAGCACCAAGAAAACACATCCACACAACCACCACAGGTTTAATTGGTATCTTAATCATAAAATTTAGGGTGTTCTCGAGATACTCAACATAGGAAAGAAGCTCAACCATGCACACAATGATCAATTGTCGGTGTAATCCAATAAGGGTTACTCATATTATTGAAGAGATAGCCCTTATCCACTAAACCTAAATGGCTACATGCACATAGAACACAAGCAAAGCTTATATTTTTAAGATATGCTTAGGTGTGCTTCATTAATTCAAACATTTTGAGAGCATCCTAGCAAAATCCATTTTCTGCATATCTTGTGCATCCTCGCAAAATTCATTTTGTGCATATCCTACAAACATCTCATTCAATGAAACCACATTTCTTTGAGGCATTTTGTTAAATAGTTCATGTGCCTTATCTATGCTTCCACATTTTTCATACATGTCTATCCGAGCATTTCTAACTATAATATTTAGCAAAATTCCCCCTTCCATTATGCTTTGATGGATGTCCATATCGTGTTCTAAAACACCCATTTTAGCACAGGTGGGGAGAATGTTGTCTTTACAACTACCAATTTCATTTGCTTGAAATTTTCTTAATCTTTGTCAACAAATCCATTTTGTTCATATCTTTCAATCATGGCATTCCATGAGACCAAATTTCTTTCAGGCCATTGTCAAACAATTTGTGTGTCTTGTCTATGCTTCCACATTTTGCATTCATTTCTACCGCTTTGGTTGCAACTACATCTAACAAAATTCATCTATCCTTTACATGCTTTGATGGATGTCCATACCTTGTTCCAAAGCTCCCATTTGACACAGGATGCAAGGATCCTGGCAAAGGTTGTAGAATTTGGCTTTACACATGTCAATTGCATATGCTTGAAAGTTTCTAAAGCCTTTTCAAAAAATCCTTTGTGAATATCCTAAAATTAGGGCATTCCATGATAACACATTTCTTTGAGGCATTATGTCAAACAGTTCATGTTCCTTGTCTATGCCTTTGCATTTTGCATACATGTCAACTAGGGTAGTTGCGACTACAACATCTTGTTGGCAACACAAGGGCAAACAACTGAGAGGGGGGGGGGGTGAATCAGTTGTCACATAAATTTAAACTTATTAATATTATTCTCAAATATGATAAATAAACATGAAAGCATAAACCATCACCACATCAGAAACACACATAACACCAAGATTTTTTACATGGAAACTCTGTTAGAGGAAAAACCATGGTGTAGGTTAGTTCACAAGATTATACCTTGTTAAAAGTATAAAGGAATAAATGGGGAATGCACATGCATTTAGGCACACTGCCTAGAGCTCACTGCTCAATTATAACAAGGCTTACTACCCAAAAGAAGACACACTATCTTACAGAAACATTCGGATTACATTTGCAAATTTTGAACTGAGAAAATAGCACCTGCTAATGCCTAATTACAGTTCCGGTTAAGCACATAAACACTTCTTCACACTTCGCTCACTCTTCTTCACACTTTGCTTCCACCTTCAAATGATTAGGACATTATTCACACATCTCATACCTTCAAATGGAATAAATAATCACTCATATATATCTGCAACTAGGAATAAGATCACCTACATGTCGGCCTCAATAAAATATAAAATGTGTACAAACTGTCAGCCCAAATCAATAAACAATTATTAATGTGAATCAAACAATGTCAACCACAACATAGTGAAGGCCCAAAACAACATCCTCAAACATGAAACACCTGTCCAACAATTATTCCTTGAAGATCCACAACACACTACATTGGTTGATCAATGCAAGAGAAAATCACCAATTGTGAGCACAATGATCAATGCAGATGTGCAACACAAATAGAACACGATATAGAAACATCCACGAGCATCATGAATCACCAAAGAAGTATCCACAACAACTCAACTTACTAGAATCATATTATCTTCTTTCAGGAACACGAACTAAAGCAATAGTAAAACTGTCAAGACACAGATACTCATAACTCGAACAAATCTTCATGCAGATCTCTGAAACTTAACGTGGATAAACTATATATACTCAACAACAAACCCTTTAATCCACAACCTCTGATCATCAATGTACTAAGCTTGCCACCATACTAAACTTCACTGCATCACTGACAACTTGCAACTTATTTCATTGCTTCCATCCAATGTTCATCTTTGCATGCTTCATTGACACTATTAGGCTTAGTCTTTGAAATCAAATAGTATTCTTCTGCAATTATTCTCATAGTTTGAACACCTTTGTTCTTGTCACCAATAATCTGATCTTCTGAATGATTTAGTCTTACATACCTTGGAGTCTTAGGATATTCTTGAACTTCAAGCTCTTGTGATCTCACTTCTGCACTTTCACTAGTTAGTTCCTCTTGATTTTCCCGATTCACTGGAATGATCTGAACTTGATTTGTAGTCTAAACTTTCTTTCCTTTATTTGAACTATCATTCTGATCATCTGAATCATATCCACAGGTTCTGGATGGTCTAATTGTGTCTTCATCGACCTTGACATTAGCACTTTCAACTATTTTCCTCAATCTCTTATTGTAGCACCAGTAGGCCTTGCTTTTAGTAGAATAACCAAGAAATATTCCTTCATCACTCCTAGCATCAAACTTTCCTATATATTCATCTCTTTTGATAAAGCATTTACTCCCAAAGATTTTTAAGTATCTAATAGTATACTTATGACCATACCATAGCTCAAAAGGAGTCTTTTTGGTATCACCTTTTACTTGTACCTAGTTGAGAGTGTAAAAAACAATACTCACAGCTTCTCTCTAGTAGATATGAGGACATTTCCTTCCAGCATCATAGTCCTAGCAGCTTCTTCAATTGTCATGTTCTTCCTTTCCACAACTCCATTTTGCTGAGGGGTCTATGGTGCAAATAATTGTCTCTTTATCCCATGTTCTTGATAAAAAGAATTAAACTCACCGGAAGTGAATTCACCACCTCTATCTGATCTTAGACATTTGGGTGATCCCATAATAGTGGTTTACAATTTTTGGCCAAACTGGACACTGAAATTATTATTTTTAACTAAATCTTCACATTCGGGCACCTATAGCGGCTAAACTATGAGGAATTTGAAGATGGTGCAAACTAGAGTCTCATCAAATTTTGTCTCTAGATTCTAAAAATATTTTTTTCAAAATTTTTGGAATCAAATTGCACTTCTTTTTCCATCTCCCACAAAAATTGATTTTTTTTAAAACAATATTTTAAAAAAGTGACGCAATTATAACACAACTTTTTTCCATGAAGGATAAAATTCTAATTCTTTCAAATTTAGATTTGTAACTCGATATCTAGTGCTTCCACTTGGTTAGATAGTTTTTATTGAATATTTTTTCCTTAATCAAGTTTCAAAGTCAAACGAATTACAATTCCACCTCAGATAACTGTATCTTTTTTTGTATATGTTAAATTTTATTTTATTTTTTGTTGGATCAAGGACTTCAATATCCGTGCACTCATATTTTTCAAATTTTTTTTTGACAATCTTCTATTTTTCCACATGTGAAGAACAAAGAAATTCATTTTCAATGAAAAACCTATGTTTAATAAAACTTAAAAAACAAATACATAACAAAACCAAAACATATTAAAATTATATTCATTGGATAGTTTGTTCTAAGGAATACCATAATCATTTGAAATAAATTTTAAATGAATTCATTTGATCCCCAAAATCTAAATCAAAAGTGATTTTTTATCAGCATTTTGATAGGTGTAAAGGAGATATATAAAACTGGAGGTTCTATCCAAGGGGGTTTGATCTAAGGTGATTTGATCAAACCCTCTTCAATTGGAATCCTTAAAATGAAACTTTTTAAGGCTTAAATCATTATATTTTCTAAAAATATGTGATTTCAGCTAAAATTCGTTCCTCTCAAGAATTGTAAACCACTATTATGACAGCACCCATTTAATCTTCAGACCTGTCTCTATCTCAACCATAGCCTTAAAAATCTTGAATTTCTCTAGAGCTTCAGATTTTTCCCTTAAGAAATTTACCCACATCATTCTAGAATAATCATCAATAAGTAACATGAAATACCTGTATCCTTGTAAACTTTTGACTCTAAAAGGACCACACAAATTAGTATGCACAAGCTCCAACACTTCATTTGAACAATGTTGTTTGCTCTAAAATGAAACTCTCGTTTGCTTCCCCAATTGACATTCCTTGCATATGATATTAGTAGGTTTTATCAACTTAGGAAGATCTCTCACAGCCTGAGTAGAACTTATCTTGATAATATTATCAAAGTTAACATGACACATTCTCCTATGCCACAACCAACTTTCATCAACTTGAGCAATCAGACAACTTTTACTAGCAACATTTAGATGAAAGATATTACCTTTTTTTTCTACCTGATGCAATCACATTTCTAGAACTTCCCAATATTCTACACCTTCCATTCTTGAATTGAAGATTGCATCCCTTGTCAACCATTCGCCCAACACTTAAGAGATTATGCTTCAAACCTTCCACATATAGAACATCATCAGTATTGTGCTTACCATCAAGAGAAATGGATCCTCTGCCACATATTACACCATCTTTGTCATCACCAAATCTTACAACACCACCATCATACTTTTCCAAACTCACAAATTTACTTTTATCACCTGTCATGTGGTGAGAGCATCCACTGTTAATCACCCATTCATCTTTTTCCTCAACTAGGGCAACTGGGGATTTCTCCATGTTTGTGCAACTAGAAAATTCAATAGGGGTTGGATCATTTTCCTTGATAGCAATAAATACCCATTCCTCCTCACTAACATTCCCTTTATCAGATTCATCATTTGTCACACCTTCATCAGCAACATAATAACACTTTCTTTGAAATCTAAGCTTGTTAGGTCTTGGCTTAGGAACTCTTTCTGAACATCTGGAGGAAAAATGACCTATCTTATTGCAAGAAAAACATTTAATAGGAAATTTCTCTTTATACTTACCTTCTCCTTTGGCTTCCCTCTTGACAATAAGTGCTTCAAGCTCGTCTAGTTTTCTCTCTTCATCTTCAATCTCTCTCATTTTCTCCTCATACTTGAACATTTTTCTAGAAGAAATTTCTCTCAGATCATATCTCTACTTATCTTTTCTGGAGATAGTAGCTTTGAATGTAGATTTTGTCTTAGGAAGAGCATCACCAAACTCACTTAACTCAAAATTAGTAAGCTTATCTATCAACATGTCTCTGGTTACATTTGTCACAGTCTGGATCTCCTCAATAGTTGTAGCTTTGGATTTGTATGCAACATGAAAGGATCTGAGCACTTTAGCAACAATCTCATATTCTTCCAATTTTCCACCAGCACATCTGATACTACACACAAGTTCATTCACTCTTTGCATAAAAAGGGTAATGTTCTCATCATCAACCATTTTCAACATTTCATATTTCCCTTTCAGACTTTGCAGCTTAGCAATCTTCACATGTGCATCACCTTCATACAAAGTTTCCAACTTTTTCCATATCTCATAAGCAGTCTTAAAATCCATAAAATTTGTCATCTCGAAATCAGTCAGAGCACTCAACAATGCTTCCTTAGCCCTGATATTGTACTCAACATCCTTAATCTCAATAGTAGTAGAAGGACCATTCTATGGGATGATATATCTATTCTTTGTAATGTTCCAGTAGGATTCACCAATGCATCTTAGATGACACTCCATTCGAGTCTTCCATAAAGAATAAATTTAGTTCCATCAAATCTCGTACTATCCTTCTTATATGTCACCATCTTGGATCACCTCAAGCTATTAAACTTCTTCCAAGGAACTTGCTATGACACGAATTGTTGGTAACACAAGGGAAGACAACTGAGAGGGGGGGGGTAAATCAGTTGTCACAAAAATTTAAACTTATTAAACTTATTAACCTTATTCTCAGATCTGATAAATAAACATGAAATCATAAACCATCATCACATTAGAAACACACATAACACCAAGATTTTTTACGTGGAAACCCTATTAGGGAAAAAACAACAGTGGAGGTTAGTACACAAGATTATACCTTGTTAAAAGTATAAAGGAATAAATGGGGAATGCACATGCATTCAAGCACACTACCTAGAGCTCACTGCTCAATTACAACAAGGCTTACTGCCCAAAGGAAGACACACTATCTTATAGAAACATTCAGATTACATCCGCAAGATTTTGAATTGAGAAAATAGCATCTGCGAATGCCTGATTATAGTTCTAGTTAAGTACATAAACACTTCTTCACACTCTGCTCACTCTTCTTCACACTTTGCTTCTACCTATTGGCATATGGCTTCTAGTGTTGTCATTGATTGCAATTGAAGTCATTGATCCGATCCGCACTATAGTATCTGACTATACCGGAAGACAAAGTGAAGAATAGGGTATCCGGTTGAAGTTGAATTCATCAAGTGGTTTGCATTATCATTTTAATAGTTTTGGTTGTGGATCTCAGGGAAGGTCATTGGATACATGAAATGGTGTTATTCTTGAGTTTTGTGCTATCACATCAAGTGGTGTATGAGTTATGGGATCCGGTCGTTCGATTTTTTGTTCATCAATATATGAAGGCTAACTAAGTGAATGTAAGGTGTTGCAGATGCTTAAGGAGGAATTGTTTGAAGTATTTTTGTGTTGAATATTTTGTTTTGGGTCCTAACTATGCTATGGCCAACTTTGATGGATGTGCATTAAATGTTATTCATGATTTGAGCTGACAGTTCAAAGATATTTTCTATTTTATTGAATTCGACATATAGCGACTAAATTCTTGATAGCAGATATATATGAGATTGGTTAATTCATTTTGGTGTGTGTGTGGTGTTCGATATTTGTGGATGTGTATTGTGAATATTAGAAGAGTAGTTAAGCGATTTTCATTTGTGCAGAAGAGGATTTTGTGAGGCGAATTAAGGTAGAGTAGAGTGAAGTGCAAAATCAGACAGAAGGTCCAGAATATGATCTATGAGCCTAACCGAAACTGTAATCAGGCATTTATAGATGTTATTTTCTCAGTTCAACCTTTTGATGTAATCCAAATATTTTTTAAGGAAGTGAACCTTCCTGATTTTGAGATGTGAGCTGTAGGTGGTGTGTCTGATTGCAAGTGCATTCCCCATTTTGTAAAACACTTATATTTTGAGTACTCAAATTGTGGATTGATGTCCATTGTGGTTTTTTCCTTAACCAGGTTTCCATATAAAAATCCTTGTGTTATAGTTTTGTAGCTTATTGTTCTATCTTCATGCATATTTCTTTTGATTGAATGTTATTGACACTTGAAGAGAACAGATTAATAATGTTAAAAATTGTGCAACACTAATTCACCCCCCCTCTCAGTGTTGCTTGAGTCCAACAATTGGTATTAAAGATAAGTTCCTCATAAGAAGTTTTATAGCTTGAGATGGATCTTGGAATGTAATGGACTTTGGTAGTCTTCAACAACAGCTTTTGGTGGCACTTGATGACCTTGATCAATCTAAAGCAGGAGTCCAGGAATTGAGAGAAAATCTTAAGGATGCTAAGAAATTCATTCAAAAGTTGAAGGATCAAATTATTAAATCTAGGGAAAAGAGAGAGGATCTTTGTGATCAGATTAAGCAGAAAGAGAGCAAAAGCATGGATGATGTTCACTTGAATCAAACCTTTAAGGAAATAACTAAAGAATGTGAAAAGCTTGCTAGAGACAATGCTACCCTAAAGCATGAGATGGAGTCTATGGTGATGAAGATGACTAAGGAGATTGAAGAAAGAAAGAAGAATGAGGAAAATATTGTCCAGTCCCTAAAAGATAGATCTGATGAATGTAGCAGAATTAATGGAGAATTCATTCAGTTAGAGATTGGACTGCAACAATCTAGAAACAATGAAGAGCTTGAAAAATAAATTGTTATTCTCAGGGATGAACTCACTACTACAAATTAATACAAGGAGAAGTTCAAGATTAGCTCTGTTAAGCTTGATGAGCTGACTCAAGGATAGAAGAATGTAAATGATAAGTGAGGTCTTGGTTATGAGAAAGGAGAACATTGCAGATCTAGATAGAGGAATTTTAAGCAAGGAAATCTGATGAACAAAGAAAAAAGGCATACGGTAAGACAACCTAATGCTGAAAAGTTTAATGGTTACTATTTTTCTTGCAATAAATTTGGTCATGTGGCTACTCAATGTAGAAGCAAAATGAAATTAAGTGATTCATCATTTTCCGGTCAATGTTTCAATTGCAATAAGTTTGGTCACAAGTCAATTGAATGTGGAAATGTGTCAAACAACTCTGTTAATAGGAGTGTTAGATGTTATACCTATGGAAGATTTGGGCATATTGCTAACCAATGTAAATCGAGAAGAAATCAACGAAGTAACTAGTCTGAACAAGAAAATTTTATGTGTTTTAATTGTAATAAATATGGTCACATTGCAAGATTCTGCATAACTAATAATATGGATAGAAGAGGTCTGGTATACAAAAGCATTAATATGCAGAAAGATGATAAAGGAAAGGGGAAAGTGGTTATGGATGAAATAAGAGATTAGATGAAGAAGACATGGGTGAAGAAGTGTCCCTCTATTACAAGAAATGAGCCAGCACTAGAACCTACTTTGGCAATTCCTTTGGGAATTAGTTTTAGGCCTTTGGCCTAGGGGGAGTTGTCAAGAAAATATTTCAAACCCCATGCTGGTAACTGACACCAAGATGTGGATGAGTGTAGTGGTTGCATTGATGATTTACAAATGTTGTTGGAACAGTTGGAAAGGATGTCATGCTGAGTTGAGGATCCACATAAGAGTTATCTTTCGTTGACTAGGAAAATAGGGTATCTGGATAAGTTAGGGAAAAAGCATTTATTACAACAAAAGTTAAGTGTGCAAAATATAAAAGGAAACTTGAAACCTTCATTTTCCACTTTGTATCGAAGAAAAGAAGTAGGAGAGTGCTCTACACCAAAATTTTGAGTGTGTGAAGAGAATTAGGCGATGAAACCCTAATCCATCAAGTACTCCTGTTATATTGAGAAATTTGAATTTGGTGTGTGGTTGAAGAACTTCTTTGGTATTTTCGAGACATGTGTATAGAAGGGAAAATGGAAAAAATCAAAGGAATAGTAAAACTAGATGAATATAGTTGTGAGAAGATTAGAGCCGAAAGAAACATGCTATCGCACGATCAATTAAAATGGTTGAAAGAGGAAAAACAAAAAAGCTTGGATATTTGGAATGAATTTCCCTATTTTGAAAGCGTAGAAGTCATTGAGTTTATTCTAAACAAATTGAATGATGATATTCCGACTCTGGATAAACCCTATCATATCTCAAAAGAAGTGATTACAGCTGTAATCAGGTTATGCAAAATTGGGGATGTTTCGAAGAAGAAGTCAATTCAAAACAAAGAAGTTGAAACCCTAACCAGAGTAACTAGAGATCAAAGGGAACTAATAATATCCACAATAAAATATTCAGTGACAAGGTACATTGTGCATGGAATATCCTACAAAATCTTTTTCAGAAAGAGAGAAGGTGCAACTTCGGCAGGTGTTGTTTACATTTTACACAAGATGATAATGGAAGATCAGGATTTTGATCTTTGTGGATTACTGAAAGATCAATTGATGGAGAACGAGAAATTGACAAATGAGATAGGTTACCCTTTCAGGTTTGGTACTTTGGTTATATGCCTTGTGATGTATTTTTTGAATTGCTTGCCCCTAAATAACAATGTAATGTGGGAAGAGAGTGAACCAGTTTGCAAGCAGATTTACATATACCCTAATAATTTGACAAATTGTGATCAAGTGTATGAAAGTTTCTTTAAAGGTTTGCTAAGAAAGCTTGGATCAACTGGTATTTCCATTTCGGTAAGAGGACTCGAAGTTGGTTCCTCCTCTAGTGAGATGGAGAGGAAGAAGAGATGAGAAAAATAAACTGATATCAATACTCCACCAACATGCAAGACTCTAAAAGTTGAAGGGAAAGGGAAATAACAAGTGATTGTGGACATACCAGATGAGGAATCTAATAAGGAATCTGAGGACACCCTAGGAAAAGAACTAGAAACAGTTGAATCAGAACAAGAAAAGGCAATGGCAGAAGGAAGTGAAGGAGAAGTTGATTTAGCCAAGGAAGAGCTATTGTAGCTTATTCATTAGAAAGATGGAATGCAGAAAATTGTGAATATATGGTCTATCAGACCTTCATATGAGAAGGACACGATCTTAAGTGTACTAAGTGCTCATTTTGTGCACAATCATATCCAATTGGAGAGCTTGTAGGATAAATTTCCAAAAGAGTTGATTGAATGTATCAAGGAAACCATGGACTTTGAATATCAAAACAAGGAGGAAGGAGAAGTGATTCTACACCTGAAGAAGCAATACATATTATCACTTACAAAGCTAAAAAGGCACATGAATGAACTAAGGCAATGCATAAGCTCAACAAACAACATTTATAACTATTGTCTTTGATGGCCTTATGCAATTAGCAAGTACAAGGAGAAGCTGGAGCAAATTGAAACAAAGTTGAACAATATTGGATGAAACTTTAACATGTCTCAAGTTCAAGATGGTGTGATCAAGAAAAGTATTTAGGAATTGTAGGTAGAGCGTACAATCATTCAGAACACTAGGAATGAGATTTTTGACACCTTCTGGAAAGTGAAGGACATAACTGAATGCAGGCTGGAACAATTGATTGAGATACTGAGGAAGGGAGAAGTAATGGAAGAATCCTTTACCATTCCAGAATCCCTCATCAATATTATCAACCGAACATCTGAAAACAATAACATGATCATAATCATTGGGATTGCAGTGGAAGCATGGAAGCAGTTTCTTCTAGAGATGAAGGAAAAGTACAAAATAATCTTCAAATACCAGCTCTATTCCTTCAGTTTTTGCATAAGTTTTTGGTTTCACTTCATAGGGAGAGAAATAAAATCTTTTATTATCTTTTTGTCATTGATGTCAAAGGGGGAGAGAGAGTAGTAAAAAATGCCTTACCAAACTTAGGGGGAGTTTTGTTGAGTATTATCAGCTTTGGTGTTTTGAAGTTTTGAAGGTTTCGATACTTAGTCATTTTTCACTAAGTGTTGCCATCGATGCCAAAGGGAGAGATTGTTGGCATATGGCTTCTAGTGTTATCATTGATGGAAACTGGAGTCATTGATTTGGTCTGCACTGTAGTATCTAACTATACCAGAAGACAGAGTGAAGAACAGGGTATCTGATTTAAGTTGAATTTTTCAAGTGGTTTACATTATCAATTTAACAGTTTTGGTTGTGGATCTCAGGGAAGGTCGTTGGATATATGAAATGTGTTATTCTCGAGTTTTTTGTTGTCGCATAAAGTGGCGTACGAGTTATGGGATCCGGTTGTTCAATTTTTTGTTCATCAATATATGAAGACCTACTAAGTGAATGTAAGGTGTTGCAGATGTTTAAGGCAAAATTGTTTGAAGTATTTTTGTGTTGGAGATTTTTTTTGGGTCCTAACTATGTTATGGCCAATTTTTATGGATGCACATTAAATGTTATTCATGATTTGAGCCGACAGTTGGAAGATATTTTCTATTTTATTGATGCTGACATATAGCGACTAAATTCTTGATAGCGGATATATATGAGATCAATTAATTCATTTTGGTGTGTGTGTGGTGTTTGATATGTGTTGATGTGTATTTCAAATATCAGAAGAGAAGTTAATTAAGGCAAAGCAGAGCAAAGTGCAGAATCAGACAGAAGGTCCAAAATCTGATCTATGAGCCTAACTGGAATTGTAATCAGGCATTTATAGATTCTATTTTCTCAATTCAACCTTTTGATGTAATCCAAATCTTTTGTAAGGAAATGAGCCTTCCTGATTTTGAGCAGTGAGCTCTAGGCAGTGTGTTTGAATGCAAGCACATTCCCCATTTTGTAAAAAACTTATATTTTGAGTACTCAAATTGTGGATTGACCTCCACCATGGTTTTTCCCTTAACCAGGTTTCCACATAAAAATTATTGTGTTATAGTGTTGTAGCTTATTGTTCTATTTTCATGCATCTTTCTTTTGATTGAATGTTACAAACACTCGAAGAGAACACATTAATAATGTTAAAAAATGCACAACACTGATTCACCCCCCTCTTAGCGTTTCTTGAGTGCAACACTACCTTCGAATGATTATGACATTATTTGCACATCTCATACCTTTAAATGGAATAAACAATCACTTATATATATCCGCAACTAGGAATAAGATCATCTACATGTTGACCTCAATAAAATATAAAATGTGTACAAACTGTCGTCCCAAATCAATAAACAATTATTGATGTGAATCAACCAATGTCGGCCACAACATAGTGAGGACCCAAAACAACATCCTCGAACATGAAACACCTTGAACAATTATTACTCAAAGATCCACAACACGTTGCAATCACCCTATCAACCATGAACATGAAAAACATGAACACACAAAGATAAAATCACCAATCGTGAGCGCAACGATCAATTCGGATGTGCAACATAGATAGAGCATGATGTAGAAACATCCACGAGCATCATGAATCACCAAAGAAGCATCTGCAACAACTCAACTTACTAGAATCATATTATCTTCTTTTAGGAACACCAACTGAAGCAACATAAAAAATGTCAGGACATAGATACTCATAACTCGATCAAATCTTCATGTGGATAAACTAGATATACTCTACAAAAAACCCTTTAATCCACAACATCTGGTCATCAACGTACTAAGCTCGCCACCATACTAAACTTCACTACATCACTGACAACCTACAACTTATTTTATTATAATTTTCTCAATATCCTCAACATATACAACCTCTAAGACATTAGTACCAATAGTGTTGATGTCAATGACAACCACATATCAGCAACATCCAACAAATCTTACAAAATGCCTTTATCTTTTATCTTGTGAATGGTGTGCATAGCATGTTCGAAAGCTTCCAATTTTGGCATAGGTACGAAGGATGTTGGTAATAGTTGAGGACTTTGGCTTTACACCTATCAATTGCATTTGCTTGAAGTTTCTAAAATATTTTCAACAAATTCATTTTGTGCATATCCTATTTTTTGCATACAGTGGAACATTGCAACAAGTTCATGGGGAAACCGATGTTTTCTTACATTGCAACACAAGAAATTTGAGGTATGCATAGGTGGGTGGGAAATAGTTTGAAAAAAATAAACTCACAAGAATCCACCAAATAGGCTTTATTAACGACGAACAAGAAAGGGACTATTTATGACTGGGCTCCACATAAGCCACCTAAGCAATCAATCTTTAGAGTGTGTTGGTTAAGCCTAACCCTATGAGGATTCCTGATGTTGTAGAAAAAACTTCAACTTACTTGGGAATATCCTCATTGAGAGATTCTAAGACTTTCTTCCAAATATTGATGTTGTCTGATGTTGAGTTCTTAAAAGATAGCATGTGTCTAGTCAATTTTGGGTGCTTGCCATGTCAAATAATTTTTTCCTATTTCCTTCCAAACCCTCAAAGATTGCATGGGTATCCTACATGGAGTTATTTGGTTCTTTGGTAAAGCTAATCTTTCTTTCAAAAATAGTTTTTAGTTTTGATGTTGTTAAGGAGAACTTCAACATGGTCTCTATTTGGATTAGGCTCCTAGGGATTCCTCTTTAATAGTGGGATGAAGAGATAACGTAAGGTATTGCCAATTACTTTGGTCAGTTTTTATCTATTGATATTGTCACAAAGTCTATGAGACATTTAGTTTTTACTAGATTTTGTGTGAGTGTTGATTTTGATAAAGTGATTTCAAATGTAAAATAGTTGTGTTCTAAACTTGGTGTTTGGGAGTAGAGAATATTCTATTGGTCATCCTCATAGGTTTGCCTTCATTGCCATAAAGTTGGGCGCTCTCTAATCCATCCCAAGACTTCAAAAAGAAACACCATAATCAAATAGAAAATATCATTTATTCTCCCAATCTTGGGAAAGAGGCTCAAAGTATTGCCAAAGAACATTATGTTATGAGAAATAAAAGAAAGGAGTTGGACTCTGTAGTTGTGGACCCTGTTGGAAATGCTCAAGGGCCCTACTTCAAGGAAAAGAGAAAACCAGATGATGTGTCTTTGTTGTTAGAGTCACTCAAGGACTCAAGCATCTAGGATCACTTGCAAAACCAAAAATAACCTTCTACAAGAGAGAAAAACAAGAGCATAAATTTGAAATAATGAATGCAAGATAATATAGCCAATATGCAATACTTAAAAGTGCAATTATATTGGATTAAAATAAAATACAAATGAGAACTCCTTGGTTATATAGCGAAGTTGTGAGATAGGATTAGACAAGATTGTGACATGTGTCTTAATCCTATGTTATGAGACAACTAACTTGACAAAAAGTCAAAAAGATAAGATTTGGTAAGATCTTATCTAGACAACTAAGACTTCTAGAAGATTACCTTGAACCTAAGTAAAATTGACATGTGAATAAGTCCCCCTTGCTAGGATTAGCTAGGTACAAGATATTTATTCACACCAATATCCCTCCTTAAGTGCAACTTATAGAGTAGATTATTCTGCAAAGATTGAAAACATGAAAATGATAATTATCAGTCTTGGCTACTAGGGCATGTTAGGTACCCATTTACAATGCAATCTCTCACAAATAGAGAAAAGGAGAAAACATAGAGGGACAAAAGTCCTCTCAAAAAGGGAGAAACAACACAAAGAAATATGATGTATGGAGGACTCAATGATACCCCCCAAGGACTACATCCATCAAAGAAGAAAAAAGAGAGAGAAGATATCCCCCTATAATGAAGAAGCTCCAAAGCTGATGAAGAATGCTTGAAAACAAAAGATGACCCAATGTCTAAAAGAAACACATCTTCCCTTAGGAAGAAACAAATCCATAGGTTGATGAAGAATCCACTCCATGTCCAACTAAAGAGATGAAGGATGAAGTATCAACATGTGTGTCTATGAAAATTGATTAGGTGTCTCCAATCTTGAAGAAGTCACAATATAATCATGGTCAAAACCAACCAAGAAACATATGAGGAAACTCATGAATGTCAACCTCCAAAGACAAATAAGATGGGATAACAGTTGTGCTTAAACTTTCATTAAAGAGAAGAGAAACCCCCTCAAGTGTGTCCTCCAAATTTGTAGTATGAGACTCCATAAACAAGTTACAAATCCCTTTGAAATATTCATCTCACAAAGCAAGACTTGAAAACTATGATCATCTTATTGAATAGAAGCATTTATAGTTGAAGAAGTAGGAGGTGGAGAAGTAGGAAGCTTAACACTAGTCTCTAGGATACCAAGGTTTAGACGATCAAACTTCTCCTCACAAACATGATTCACACTTGAGGAATGAGTGTGAATAGAAGTCAAAGGAATATTATCATCAACAAAATAAAAATGAGAAAAGAAATAAAAATGAGATAAATGATCAACCATCCCAATTGAAATGATATATCTAGTCTAAAAGTCCCTTATGTATACTCTATCAAGGGTGAACTCAATTATTTTACCTTTTCCACTATGGGTGATTTGATAAACAAAAAGGAGATTAGAGGACAAGGAGGGAACACAAAATACATCAATAAAATTTCCTTCTCCCATCTCAATAGAACCCTTCCCACATAACATCATATATGTGTTGTTACCCATCAAAATATTAGGTGAATTACAAGGCTCAAAAGAAGAGAACATTCTTGTAGATTATGTCATATGATGAGATGCCACTGAATCAAGAAGCCATATTCCAAACTCATGACTTGTAGAGGCCAAGAGTGCTTGTCATTTCATTTTTTTCAAACCATTTGTAACTCTTAAATTCCCTAACTATGATGATGAAGCTACTACATATTGAAATGTTGAAGCCGAAGAAAAAGACACTGATGAGGGAAGAAAAATGTTCATCAATATTCTTATCATAACATCTATGCTCATCATGTCCTAGCCTTTTACAATATGCACATTTCAACTTCTTTTTAGATGAGTCATCTTTGGAAGAGGAATTGGACTCAAGAGTGCTATGTGAAGGTGATTCTTTACCTTGCTCATTAGACTCGGGGTCCATAGTAGTTGTTCCTTTATCCTCAGTCATATCAATATCCTCCTCAACATCCTACACATCCTCCTACTGATTAATACCCTCCTCCTCCTCCTGACTCGAGTCTTCCACCTCCTCCAACTCCAACTCCTCTTCCTCAGGAGAGCCAGCTTCACCTAAGTTGTTTGACACACATTCTTCAAAGGAAGAAACCTTTTGCTCCCTAGAAGTCTTTTTTCCATTTTTGTCCATATGCTCTTCTAAATTATTTTCCTCTAAACTTTTAGATTTTTTACTGTTGTCTAACCCCTTGGATGTATCCAAAGTAAGGTGAGTAGATCTATGGGCCATCAGGGTAGTGGACCCACATTCTGGACTATTTTCATTATCGTCTAGAATAGTTGTGGTTTTAGGGTTAGCACCCAGCTCATGAATCAACAATTTCCTTTTCTTGTTTGCAATAGAATCCAAGGGGTATCCTTTCATTTTTCTGTGGTTATCTTAAGGAGAGCCGACTAAGAAGGATCCACAACATTAGGTGAGGCTTTAGTAGGTTCATTGGCCAGGAAGTCATTGACCAACGAGTGGGTTCGACTCTCAATAAGTTTAATTTTCACAAAGCTCTTAGGAGTGGTATTCTCAATCAAATTATGAAAAACATTTCTTTGCAGGGTGGTAGAAAGGACGTATTTTCATATGGCACCCTTGGTGTAAAGGAGGGTTGGCTCAATTGGTAAGAGTTTGTTTCAAGGATGAGAGGAGAAAAAAGGGTAAATTTATTTTTTCCTAATGTCTAATATGATTCAATATTGGAAAATGATAACCATGTATGGATTGAAAATGACCTTCTAAAGTAAAGTACTTCATGACAAAAGAGTAGACGTTGTGGTAAGGGGGCGACAACAAAACCCTGGAGTAACCATTCTGGAATCGTTAGGCTTTTCCTTTAGCTTCAAAAAACTTATCAATATAAGTTTGGTAATTTCTAGTACTAACCTTTGCAATCTTCTTTCCTTCATACGCAAGACCCATTGCTTTGGCTATAAGCTTTGCATCAACTATAAAATGGAGACCACCCAACTCAACTTCATCGTCTTTCCAAGCATTCATGAACTTATAACTGAGTTGTTCACTATAACCTTCCATGACAAAAAAGTACAGAGTGAACCTTGCCCATTCAAACAAGCCCCACAACTCTGCATTCTTTTTTAGAGAGTCGTATTGACTTAGTTTCGTCCTCTTCGTAGGGCCTCCCATGGTATTATATTTAGTTTGAATATCCTTAGAAAGGAGAAAATACTCAGTTCTTCGGCCTCCCTCGTTCACCACAGACACAACAGGCAGTTCAAAAAATTTAGTTTTGGTAGAGACTTGGTGGCTTTTCATGTGTGAGACCAACGACTCGAACCTTCTGGTGATGTGTTTACAATAATCAATCTACATACAAATCTTAGTCTTATATTTTTGAAGCCTGCCATTAAAATAAATGACAACTTCGCCACCGTTACGAGACATGATTACTCTTTTTTAATGCCCACCTTCATGGCATTAATAGCACATGTCAAAATGTATTTTCTCACATCTATCACTAGATTTTTAGAGATATGAGTGATAATCACCATAATCACCATTACTTCTTTCTCATTATTGCACAAGGTTTCCAAATGTGTTTGTCCTTTCATTTTATTTCTTTTTAATTATTTGATATTTTTCATACACCTGCTTTTAATAAGGTACCTCCCCTCCTATCCCTTCAAATTTCCCAACATCCATAAGAGAAAGATGACGATGGTTATGACAGCTGGACAACACTTCCAACTCCTCATGTCAAATAAAATCATTTTACCCATGAAGGATTAGTTCGATCTCCCAACCTATCCTTAGAAATTATTTCTTTAATTTGATTTGATAAATGGGTGAAGTCCCAATATTTCCAAGCCAAATGTTGTAAGAAAAAATTCGCCATTGCAACGACAGCCCTATTGCCTTCCCTATAAATATGGCTTATCTTACAATTTTGAAAGGATTGTAATATATGTTTACAATCATCCAAGATATCTTTTATCTCCTGATGACCATTAGCCTTATTATTTAAGTAGCCAATTACTAACTTGGAATCACCTTCCACCATCACTTTTGTAAAGCCCTTATCTTTTAGGTAACATATTCCAACCCATACAACACAAGCCTTAACCAAGTTATTTGTTTCTATTCCCAGACCCTTGCTATACCCGACCACATAAATGCCTCGATGGTTCCTTACAATTCCACTTGCTCCTACTAGACCAAGGTTCCCCTTAGAACACCCATCAAAGTTACATTTAATCCACCCCAGATCTAGGAGGATCCAAATAGTGTTTTTTCTTATTAGTTGTTTAGTCGAGTTGACATTGTTAAGGTCATGAGATATTCCTCATAGTTGCTTGATTCACATCTCTTGATATGATGGTATTTTCTTTGATGTAGCATACTTACATCTCTCAAGAATTTCTTGAATTTGACTCCTGATAGACATACACAACTCTTTACTATTCTTAGCAACATCTTGAAAAAATCTATTGTTCCTCTCTTTCCAAAAACCCTAGGAAAGGAATGGGGGAACTTGTCTCTAGAGGTTGATAATAATATTGTGAGAATAGGGACATATACTCCAACTATCAAGAAACATTTTAATCAAAGGAGGAAAGACCCAATCAATCATCGGGTCCTTTAAGAAAAATGACCAAACTTCTTGAGCATAGGGACATTGAAACAATAGGTGCATAATGGTTTCTTCCTCATTATTACAAAGGTAGCATTTATTCACCAGATACCATCCCCTTTTCTTTAGATTGTCAATTGCCAATATCTTTCCATGCATCACTGTCCACCAAAAAATATTGATCTTGGGGATTAAATTCCTTCTCCACACCGTTTTCTAGTTAAAATCCTCCTTTTGGAACAACTAAGATTCCATCAGCTCATAAACAAATTTAACCAAAAATCTCCCCAAAGTACTTTTTGTCCAAATCCATTCATCATCCTTGTATACTGAGAAAAGATCAAGATCACCAATTTTCCTCAAGAGTGAATCCAAATAAAAATCCCAATTTAGTTGTCTACTACCCCTAAGAACAACATTGTTCAAATAGTTTTTAAAGTTCATCCACTTTGGTCTCTTCCCTTCCCAATTTATATAATTGGAAACCTTTTTCCCAAAGTTTCTTTTCAACCTAATTCTGATAGTTTGGGGGTTGTTGTAGGCTGACAAGGGAGCACATGAAGTCCAAGCATCCTCCTAGAAGTATGTTTTATGACCATTTCCAATTCTCAATTTCTCTCATTTTGTTAGAGTGCCTCTAATCTTTAGCAAGTTATTCCAAAAAACTGAACTATAAGGAAAAGTATTTTCTCTGGGGAAATAGCTTGCATCCTTATTTCCCAAATACTTAGCCTATAAAATCTGTACCCAATATTTTTCTCTTTCCAAAAGAAACCATCCCATTTTTACCACAAGAGCTTTATTGAACACTTTTATTCTTCGTATACCTGATCCACTGTCCCTCTTCAAAGTGCATACAATATCCCATCTAACAAGCGTCATTCTTTTTCTCTCTTCCACCCCCAACCATAGAAATCTTCTTTTTGTATCATTTCTATTTTCTCAGTAATGTAGGCTAGAATGTTAAAGAGAGAGAGAGAGATAATAAACCAGAATATTCTGTAAGGAAGCTTTTAAAAGCTAAACTTTCCCAACAAAACTTAGCAATTTACCCTTCCAGCCAACCAACTTCTTTTGAATTTTTTCCACAATATAATTCTAGTAATTGCTATGAGGTTTTCTTGAGATTAAAGGTAAGCCAAGGTAGGAAGCGGGAAATTCCACCTCTTGGCAACCTAGAATATTTATAACTTTCTCTTTTATAATTTGGCTTGTATTAAAGAAATAGATTTTTCTTTTCTGGTAATTGATATGTTGGCCTA
This sequence comes from Sequoia sempervirens, assembly GCA_007258455.2. Classification (NCBI taxonomy): domain Eukaryota; kingdom Viridiplantae; phylum Streptophyta; class Pinopsida; order Cupressales; family Cupressaceae; genus Sequoia; species Sequoia sempervirens. The sequence continues at coordinate 228,943 of VDFB02277747.1, forward strand.
AGAGTCGAGCATGTCTATTAAGAAATTCTTTCCATTCTCTCGCTTCCAAAATAGAAGCCTCCCCAAGAAGTATAGTGTCATCAACAAATTGTTGGTGTGAGGCCTCGGGAGGGATGAAGCAACACGAAAACCTTTCAACTTTTTATTAACAAGTTGTCTCTAAATATTTCATCCCAAAGCTTCAACAACTATTACAAACAGGTAAGGAGACAACGGGTCACCTTGTATCAGACCACAACCACAAGAGAAGAAGCCTTGTGATACCCCATTAACCAAGAATAAATACTTAGGGGTAGTGACACAAGATCTGATTAGGTTGAGAAATTTTCCTTTGAAACCATTTTTTTCAAGAACAACAAACAAGAAATTCAAAGAGACCAGATCATAGGCTTTAGAAATATCGATTTTCAAAGCCATACCTTGTTTTTTGCTAAGGTCCATAGAATGTAACACCTCATGAGTGTAAATAGTTGCATCCAAAATTTGTCTTCCCTGAAAAAATCCCTTCTAGTTAACAACAATCAACTTATTCAGTACTAATTTCAGTCTATTAACCATTATCTTAGAACAAATCTTATAAGTGGTGTTGCATAAATTGATAGGTCTATAGTCATTCATAGAAGCAACTTCATTTGTATTAGGGATAAGTGCAATGAAGGTGGTGTTCATTTGATTTAAAAGTCTTCCCAATCTGAAAAAATCTCTGACAACATTGAACAAGTCAGAGGAAACAATATCCCAATAAACTTGAAAGAAACTTAAGAAATGTTCAAATCATAGAAATCAATTCTCCACAGAAAACCTTATACTAACCATTGAAATGTATCAAACAAATTATCAGCAATTATATAAAATAGAATCAAAAACTAACTGTCAAATTAAGCTGAACTGATGAAAGAACTTTGTATTTCTATCCCCTTCCCTCAACCATTGAATTCTTGATTTCTATTTCCAAAAAAAATCTTCCTTTTTGTTTATCTTGTACTGTTGAGCTCTAAGGTCCCTTTCTTGATTATAGATCTATCATCATCCATCCTACCCAATTCCATCAGATCCTGAATATCTTTAAGTTTTAGGCTTAAATCTTTTTTGGTGGTAAAAATATTCCCAACCTTTAACTTTCTCTTTGATCATTATCAATTTCTGAGCTAAACGATACATGGGAGTACCATCACAAGGAGCCTTCCACCATTCTTCAACCAAATATTTGAAGTCCGGATAAAGAGACCACATTATTTCATATCTAAATGGAAATGGTCCTTTTTTAATGTTATCCTCCCACCCCAGAAGGAGAGAATTGTGATATGATCCAGTTCTAGGGAGAGTCGTAAGGGTGAGATTCTGCAAAATGTTCCAATTGGAGGAGACAAGAAAATGGTCTAGTTTAACTTGAATTAAATTGATACCCTGTCTTCTATTAGTCCATGTGAAAAGAGATCCCCTCAAAGGAATATCTATAAGCCCCACAGAGTTTAAGAAACCCGATAAGTCCACCATGATATTAGAGAATTCATTAAGACCTCCACACTTTTTTGAAGGATACAATGGGGAATTAAAATCCCCCTTAACATCCAAAACTCCTTTCTATTGATAATAATATCTTCCAACAAATTCCATAGATCAAGTATGTCCAATCTTGAGTTAGGACCATAGATATTGACCATATTCCACTTGGCCGAAGTTATTATATCTTTCATGGAAACTATAAGATAATTCTTGTTACAAAAATTTAGCTCTCCATCAAGCCTAAACAGGTTCCAACAAGTTGCAATCCCCCTGGAGGCACCATAAACATCACTTACTTCAAAATTGGCACTAGGCCAAAGCCATTTAATCACCTTTTTAAAATTTTATCTTTTCATCTTAGTCTCCTTGATTAAGAGAACATTCAGTTTCACCTTTACCAGACAAGCCTTCAACAAATGTTGTTTGTAGGGGCCATTAAGTCCCCTCACATTCCAAGACAACAAACACATTAGCACAAAAATGAGAAGTAGTATCATCATGATACTACTAAAGAATGGGAGAGGATCTCACCCTACTTCTTCCTAGATTTACTCCTAGCCAGGGAGTCAAGGGTTCTTTGATTTCCAACAACCACATCCTTAGTTGTATCTTTTTTCCTCGATTCTTTCAAGGGAGGTCTTCCCACTTTATTGTTTCCTCCCACATCCGATTTCTTCTTCTTCCTTCATTTTGTATTTATCCTTTCCTTATCCACAACACCCTCTTTTGGGGGGAATAGTCATTCAACACACTTTTCTTGGCTTCTTTATTTTCCTTCTCTTGTTTATTTTCTGGCATTTGATCCATCATCAATCCCACACCTGCCTAAGAGAGCTCAAGGGAGGAAGTCAACAACCTTTCTATTTGGATTGCTATGTCTCCTTCCTCTATGGATTCCTTTGTGCATCAAGGGCATCAAACTCCTAAACAAAGCACTGGGGAGTAACCTACACAAAACATCTATAAATAGGAAGAGCTTGAACCACTGACTTCAAAAGAGTTACATGCCCAGTCGACGAAAGCCATCGACAATTCCAATGACACCCTCCTACAAAATTTATCCAACACATCTTGCCAGTGATCTCTAAGTTGAGAGATCATTGAGATGGGAATCCCAAGATTAGAAAAAAGGAGAGAACCAATCTGAAACTGAAAAATTCGAGCAATCCTATTCTGAATAAGATGGGGAGTGTTAAAGAAAAAGATTGAAGAATTTTCCTTGTTGATCTTTTGACCAGAGGCAACCAGATGGATGTCCAAATTTTTCCTTCTTGAATTTTGGCCATGCCCATCAAAGCAATATCATCCACAAACTGCGAGTGAGAATAGGGATGCACCTCACCACCCCAACTCCATCCTTGAATCAATCCTTGACAAATATGAGACTTGATAAGCCTTCCCAACGCCTCGTCCATAATAATGAAAAGGTAGGGAGAGAGAGGATCCCCTTGATGAAGGCCCCTAGAAGCCCCAAACAACTCTTAAGGCTCCCCATTAATAAGAACGGAAAAATAAGAGGAAGTAACATAACTCATTACCCAATCAATCCACTCCCTATCAAAACCAAAATCCTAAAGAATCTTTTGTAAGAAATCCCATCTGACCTTGTCATAAGCCTTCGCCATGTCCAGTTTGATAAACATAGCTTTCTCCTTTGAAATTGTCATAGAATGAATAGTCTCAGTAGAAATCACATTCCCATCAAGAATTTTCTTGTTAGTAATGAAACCCCCTTGTTCAACAAAGATCAAAGAGCTAATCCAAGGCTTGAGTCTTTACACTATCAATTTAGTGATAATTTTGTAGACCACATTACATAGCACGATGGGTCTAAATTTATCTAGACAATTAGCTCCTCTCTTAGGAATAAGTGCCAAAAAAGTAGATTTTATGGCCCGTAGCATTTTCTTATTATGTTGTGACTCTTGAACCATGTCAAGGAGATCCAAATTGATAGTTTCCCTAAACTCCTGAAAGAATTCAATAGGAATCCATCTAGACCTAGGGCCTTACCTTTTTTCATTTGAAACACCACCTCTTCCAACTCAGGCAATAGAATAGACCGCATAAGGGCCTTATTCATCTCATTAGAAACTAAAGAAGGAATGCAGTCTAGGATAGCACTCACCTCATTACCAGTAGGGAGAGAATCCCCAGTGAACAAACCTAAGAAGAACCAAACAACCTCCCTATAAATTTCAGCCATTGAGGACAATTGCAATCCCTTTGATTTAACTAGAGAGGAAATATGATTTCCAACCCTTCTAGCTTTGAAAAAATTATGAAAAAACACAGTATTACAATCCCCTTCCTACAACCAAACAACCCGAGACTTTTGCTTCCAAAAGATCTCCTCACACAACTCCCATTCTTCCAAATCCTTAACAATTGTTGACTCCTCCCTCAGCAAGTCATTAGTAAGACCATAGTCCTGGATTTGATGATTGATGGCAACTAAACTATCTTGAGCAAACATTTTATTATAGCGAAGTTTATCAAAGCATTGCTTATTCCACTTCTTGAGCTTATACTTCATGAATTGTAGTCTTTTGGCGAAGGAGTACATAGGCCTACCATGAGTAGGCTTCCCTTGATGCCACCAATCAACCATATGGTCATGAAGAGAAGAATCTCATAGTCACATGAGTTGAAACTTGAAGGACGGGCTCCTAGGGACTCTGACTGTAGTAGCTGAAATTTTAATCGACTAGTGGTCTGACCCTTTCCAATCCAAAATCTCCAAGCTGGTAGACCACCTATCTCCCACCCAAAAGAAAGAAACCAGAAAATGATCTAACCTCTCAGAAATAACATTCTCCCCACATCTCCTATTGTTCCAAGTGAAAGTACCATTGTTTGGCTTCACATCAACAAGATTCAAAAAAATCTATATTCTCCCTGAGAATACTAGCAAATTGGTCAACCTTGACAATCCCAACATGTTTCTCCTTGAGACAAGAAACAACATTGAAGACCTCTGCCATAATCCACGGGAGTAAAGGAGCCAGAGATCTAATATATCTAAACATGAGCCAACAACTAAGCTTTACCATAAAGGTCAGTAGGAGCATAAAAATTAGTAAAGGGTAGGTTTCACTCGATTCCAAACTAGAAGAAACCACAGACATAGTCGAGTGAATCGAACACCACCAAAGAGGAACAATCTTCCTTGGATCCCAAAAACAAGCCATTCCTCCAGAATTGCCATGATCCCCAACACACTGAAAAAATGGACATGAGACCAAATGCTAGAAGCTCTATTCAACATAACATACATAGTAACTTAGTTTACTGCAAGAAAACCATATCAAGACCATGAGTACCAATCATCTCCTGAATAGCCTTTTGTCTAGGGATGCAATTCATACCCCTCACATTCCATGAGATGATAATAATTTTTGAGATTGGGAGAAGAGGGATTCAATGGTTTTCACTAACCTCGAGTCCACCAAATTTTCCCCCAACAGTTTAACCTTCTCCAAATCCTTGCGACCCACCTTGGATGGTTTCTCTGAAGGCTCCTTCTTCAGGGGCTTTTGTTGCAGACCCAAAGCATGCATAGTTCCACTACTTTCCCCAAAATCTAAAGCCACCTTAGATTAAGAGGGAGAAGGATCCTTCAGGATATCAACCTCATTTAAAACCATTGTCCTGCCTTGTTTTGGGCCCCTCGAAATATGAGATGCAGCCTCTATGGCCATCAACTCAACCTGTGTTTCCCCCAAAGGCAGGTTCTACAATTCATTCACTTTGTCTCCAGACAAATCTACTCCTAAGGACCCCACACCAGAAGGAAGCTCAACAAAACACCCCTCCTCTTGGACTAAACTAACAAGACATGTTGAGGTGGTTGTTTTGCTACATGTTTTTTTTCTCATTTTTCAATCAAGATAATCACTCAAGGATCCTTCTAGAAGGTCCATGGTTTCTTGGGAAGAATGGCCTTTGTCTAAAAAATTAGTCTCTAAGTTTTAATCCAATGAAAAATAGCATTATCAAATTTCTAGTTTGGGTTAGATTATTGGGTCTGCCATTGGAATACTAGTATGAAGAGATTTTTATGGGTATTGCCAATACTTTTTAGTAGTACATTATGGTGGATGTGGTCACAAATTTTAGGAATGTTTGTTGTTTGTTAAATTTTGTGTTCTTGTTGAGGAAAACAAGATCCCTTCACCTATTACCTTATCATCAAAGTTGGGTAATTGGGTCTAGTAGATAAAGTTTGAAAACTTTGTAGTGGTTTGCTAGCATTGTTTCAAAGTGAGCCATGTTGTTGTTTTTGTTTTCCCAAGCAACAAGAAATATTCCATTTGGAGGAAAAAGGAACAAGAAGAAATTGGTGTTTATGATTGCAACACCACCATTGAGGTTTTGCAAAAGGAAGGAAGTTGGGGGAACACTCCTAAAGACTGTATTGTGATGGTGAACCCTTTGATTCAAAGTGGGGCATTAGGGCCAAGAGATGGGACTACTTGTGGCCCTTTAGATCTTTGGGTCTATCATTTATCAATTATTGTTGTGCCTCTTTGTTAGCATTTTTTTGGTTGTGGTGTAGTTGTTTTGCTATTCATTTCTCTTGATTCTCCTTTGTTATTTTTACGAACTTTATTAATTTATCCTCCTTATTGTACAAGAGTCTAGACCCTTTCAAAATTCTTTTTTTCCTTAATAAAAACAATTATATTCACATACATTTTAGAAATATAAAATTATTACTAAACTAATGAAATCAATACCTTTCAGGTCCTAGACCCATAGTATTAAATATCATATATGCCCTTGGTTTGAAATAATGCACTGAGGGCATGGAGAACCCTGCACATGATGTAAATAACATGGGGGTTTAGTTAATTAGCGTGTAAGTTAGGAAAAACTATAGTGTATGTCTAGCTTAATGTTAAAGCAATGACTAATTATGTTGCTTCTATTGTATTCATTATTGAAGAATCTTACGAGTTTAAGGATAGTTGTAGGTGAAACCCTTCATTGATACCTTGAAATAAAAGAGGGGTTAAAATTTATTCAAACTAGAAGAAGTACATAGCGCGGGCATGAAATAGCCCTATCAAGAACCACTAAGTGGTCTAACTATTGAGACAAACCCAGAGGTAATTGACCCTTATCCACAATATTCCACTGTTGCATGTGATCAGAAGCCCATTTGGCCAGACAATCTGCAACTCCATTCCACTCCCTAGGGATATGAGTGAAAGTAACAGAGTCCAAGGAAGCACAAAAATTAAGAATCTGGTTAACAACCAAAGCTAACTTCCAACTGACATCCTCAGAATGCTTCTGATTCAACAAACACACCACCACTTGCGAATCTGATTTACAAATGAACCTGCTCCATCCAAGAGCACAAGCACGCTGCACAACATACAGAATAGCAATGGCCTCCATCAAATTGTTAGTATGATGCCCTTTATAAATGGAAAACATAAACTGAACAATCCCCAAGCTATCTCTACCAACCCCACCAATACTTGCAAGACTTGGGTTTCCCCAAGAAGACCCATCTGTGTTGATTTTAAGAATTCCTTGTGGACTCCACCTCCCCACCCTGTTTATCTTCCGAAGAGGGTGTCTACATCTATTTCTCATAAGCCGACCTTATGGAGGAGGAAAGTGGAGATGGTTATAGCAAAGAACATCACCAAGATCCACAGCCTCTGACAAGTCACATTTAGCCGAAACGGTTTCTCTTCAAGGATTTCCCACCACAAGTGGTGAGTCCCCATCAACACATCTTGAAAGGTTTGATGATTCCTCTCCAACCAGCTATGCCAAATAATAAAAGAAGGTCCAAGAGTCCAAGCAACATGAAGAAAGGAAGTCTTAACAGGATCCTTGCCCCATCGAACAAAGAACTCAGCCAAAGAAGAGACGTGCCAACAAGCTTGATTCCACACATCCCACCAAAAGTGCCAAATATGTCTAGTGAAGGAGCACTGGAAAAAGAGATGAGAGACAATTTCTTCACTATTACGACACAACACACACATCGAGGGGCCTTGAAAGCCACGCTTACATAAGTTATCCCAAGTAATACATTGATTGTGGGCCACCACCCACATGAAAAAATTGCACTTGGGCCATAAGAACTTATCCCAAACTTGTTTCCACCAAGGAACCTGAATGTCCCCAAAAGTCTATCGCACCAACTTAACATAACCAACAAAAACAGAGAACTTTCCAGAAAAATCACTGCTTGCCCAAGCCAGAACATCATTCCCATCCAAGGTAGTGCACTCCTGAGTCTCCAAAATTTGAGCCAACTCCTGCCTATCATCGTCGGATCCTCCTGGAGGCCAATTAGAAGGATGTTTCATTGATAGCTACTATACGATGCATTTTTTAATTCTTGGCATGTCAGTGTTTTGGTTTAAATTTTTTTTAAAAAAAAATCTAAAGCAAAACTAGTAAAATTAAGGATTGAATATTTTAGCATTTACCTTTCTACCCATGCTTGTGGCTGCAAAATTGCACCCATTAGAGACTAACAGAGATTCCAATGTCTATGCAGCACGTTTAGCTTCCTCTTAGGTTGAGTTTATCCAATTTCTTCCTTGTAAATTGATAAACTTCAACACCATGTTCCATAACCAGTTCCATATCTTTTGTTCATAATTTTTTCCCATTTGGACCATGATGCTTCAATTTCAAATTATCACCACAAATTATTTGCCAATCAATCTCTGTAAGGTAGAGCAACCCATGTCATGCTTTCAAAAAATTCTTGGAAGGAATCTTTATCTTGGTCACCGGAGATAAACACAATCACCAATTTCTCAACTGTACTCTTGAAATCATTTAAGAAATTTATAAGTTGTGGAGTGAACCTCTACAAGGAGGGCATCTGTGAGCTGCAAAATGGAGTCTTGCCCAACTCTGATACATGCACCTATTTATGAAAATGTCAAATTTGAGTAATATGTATGTATTTGTAGGGATATCAATTTTTAATTTTATGTTATTTGTTAAATTGAATGGTTTTTAATGAGTATATTAAAGATCAATTTTTATTGAGTAACAAGTTTTCAACATCATAAAGAATGAAGCCATGATCATACAAAAAGCAATTTTGATGAAATGGATATCTCTCAAACCTTCTCTGTCAAATAAATGTCAACTTAAATGCATCCCATGTTAAATTTATATGGACATTGCAATAAATTTAACATAGAATTCTCCAACTTTTAAAAAGTAAAATTTTATACTGCTTTAGAATAAAAATATGACATGTCTATATTCACAATAGCATAATACAAAGTTATGCTAACAAAACAGAAGCTCAACTTGGATCACGATAAAATAAATCTCACCTTTCTTCCTTTATTGTCAATGACAAAATATCAGTTAGAAAAGAGGAGAAAAGAATTCAAGGACTCTTAAAGCCTAATGACCTCCATAGCATTAAGTTCACTGAACCTCTCTTTACTATATGAACATGCCTAAACAACATACTTTCAAATGATACTTATACCTTCAACCCTTACTGTTTTGTATTTCTCGTACAAAAGCATAAGGGTAAGAATTCTTTTGACATCAAATGCTCAAGCTTTGTCTTTGGCCTATGTGTGAGAGAATGGCAAGGAAAGTCATGACATGGTCCTCTTATATTCTTTAAATATTTTTTATTTTTATATTGAACAAAAAGATTGCATCTTCATTTGTTGATACATGATTTCAAAACTTCATTTTGTATATACCTATGAAAAAACATCGATAAATACTTTACAGAGAAGCACAAGTTGACAAAAAAATACAAATTTTAGATAAAGCTATATAGAAAACTCTAAAAATTATGTTTCATCTTTCATCTGCAACAATACATAAATTATCACTTGAAATTATAAAGAAAAGTATAATATATTGCTAAATACATGGAGTAATCGTATGCAAAATCTTCAAAACAGAACACTAATCATTTATTTCTTATCCTTAAGGAAAAGTCTCAAATATTTCCTTTTTATGGTACAAAATCTCTTGCGACATCAACTTTTTTTGGAGTGGTATGATATGCTACTAGAAATTGGAAAAATTAATAATACCTAAATACAAGGCTAAACATTTATGAATGTATAAATAAAATTTATATAATAATATTCAATGTATAAATCATTAAAATTTTAAAAATTATATAATATTTTTTAATTATTTATACATATATATCTAAAAATGATCTGAAAAAAGTTTAGAATCATAGTTTAGAGTTATTTTGGATGTGGGATAAGTTTTATTGGCAATCCTTTAAGAGGAAGGGGCATAGGATCTATGATTACCTTCTCATCAGGATCCACTTGATTCCACCTAAAAATCTTTGATACATTATGCAAGAAGACTAGTATTTCCACTCGAGCAAACTCATTCCCCGTACACATTCTTGGTCCACCTCCAAAAGGAACAAATGTATAAGGAGCGGGGCCTGCTCCTTCATATCTAGATGGATCGAATTTCTTTGGATTAATGAAATACTTAGAATTGAAGTGGGTTGCATTTACTGTCCAATGTGCCTGCATACAACATTTAAAATTACCAATAAGTCATTCATTAATTTTAGATAAAAAAAAATGTGGTTTGTGAAAACTTATAAGAAAAATTTGTCCACTTCCATATGAAAAATAATATCATAAAATACCCTTAATTTGATCTAAATGTACCTTCCATCCTTTAGGAATACTGAATCCAGCATATATGAAGTCTTTGATAGCTATACGAAAGGATCCTTGCACAGGAGGAAGCAATCTAAGTGTTTCTTGAACAACTCTCCATGTATACTTCATTCTTTGAAGATCCTTCCACTCTAAAAGTTCGCCTTCTTCCTTAGAACTTGCAATTTCCAATTGTTCTGTATAAAATCAAATATATTATTTATATTATCTTATAACTCAATATCATAAATATATAATAATTAGGTAGTAACTCAATATATGCAATAAAACTGGCACCCAAGCAAAGAAAACTCTCATATCATTCTAATTGAAGATGTTTAAAGCTTTACTAAGTAAAGAAAATGTCAACTCCTTAAAATTTAAGCTTGAGACCTTCTCATCGCAATGTTTGCAATTAGCATATGATTTGGGATTTGATTTGCTTTCTTCCGACAAATCATGTAGGTTTGAATGCACGAAACCCAAATCAAATTAGCTTAATCAATGGAATTTAAATCTCTAAGTCCAAGCATGCTTAGAATGAAAGAGAAGAATCGAGCTGTTCACAAATTAAGAACAAAAAACAGAGTTAAATTACCTTGCAGAACTTGATCGTAGCAATGGGGGTTTTCAGCCAAGAATTTGAACAGCGATGTTAGGGCAGAGCTACTGGTATCATGCCCTGCATACAGAAGCACAATTATGTTGTCCTTGATCTCATCGTCTGTCAAACCCCTTTCCTCCTCATCAGCTCTATTACATAGGAGAAAAGACAGCAGATCCTGCTTTGCAGAAGCCCTTCCATTACTCAGTGCAATTCTCCTTTCCTCAATAATCTGAGTAAGTTGACGCCGAAGAGCGTCAGCTGCAACTCTGGCTTTGTGGTACCTTGTCTCGGGCAAATCAATGGGCACCTTAAAGATCCCAAAAACACAAGAATGAGCGTCAGCTGTTTCTTTTTGATGTCTTGATATGAATTGGCGAAACACCCAGTTTTATGGCAATGAAGGAAAATCTACAAGAATACCGATAGAAGATTATTCGTTTGTCCAACTATATAACATTTGAAATCATTTTATCAAAATCAACACTCCCACAAAATCAATATACAACCAAACTTTTCATAAATTTTGTAATAATATCAATAGATAAAAACTGATCAAAAGAATTGGTGAGTACCTCTTCATCCTGAAATCCTAACCCAAATGATGACCTTGTTGAAATTCTCCTTGACAGCATCAAAACAAAACACATTTTCTAAAAAGGATTAACTTTTCCAAAGAAGCAAGGACCTCCCTGCAGGTTACACATGCAATCCTCAAGGGTTTGGAAGGAAAATAGGAATAATTCATTCGATCTGGCAAGCACCCAAAATTGGCTAGACACACGCTCTTTTTAAAAAACTCATCATCAAACAACATTTACATTTGAACAAAATCCTGCGAATCTTCCAATGAAGGCATTCCCCAAATATGTAGAAGCCTTGTCTACAACATTAGGAATCTTCAGAAAAATGCATAAACGACCCAAGGAAAAAGGATCTTCACTCTAACATAGATCGAATATAAGCCTGGTTGAAACAGAAGAGACACCTCCAACCACTGGCACCATAGACGAAGCTCCAGCCTATTCAACAATAATAAGCATGACAAACTCCTCGATGGTCAGAACATTGCAAAAATTCATTTGTAAGTCCAAATCAAAAGCTTGGAAAGAAACAACGGGACAGGCACTTTTATGTCCCAAGAGTGCTAGTGACGAGAGAAGGCTTCACAATAATGGAGAAGCCCTTGCTAGTGCCATCCTACAGAAAGTCCACATGTGGTGGTTGCACAAGACTCGTCATAACCCTAACAGGGCACCCACGACCACAAGAAACGACCCCATCAATGTCTAGAACAAAACAATATGTGTCTCCAACACAGTCCACGTCTAGAAGAACAGCAGGGGCTTCCTTCATGGAGAGAAGAAAACCCTTTGTTCATCCCCAAATTAGGGCCATCATATAAAGCTGCAATGGGATTTCCTCAGGGACATTCCTGATGGCTGCAGGGGAATCAATCCACTGGTCCTTTAGACGGGCCTCGAGCAGCAAGTCCAATAGTAATCTCATCCTTCTCAATGCAATAATCAGAATAATCATCCACATCCTCGTCCTCTGAATCTTCATCAATGTCTCCTCCAATGAAAACCTTCCGACTTATGGAGGGTTTACAATGATAAGACCTGTTGGTAATAAGTGTTATCATTGATGTCGATTCAAGATGTATGGTTACTGATAAATACAACAGATCATATACTAAGATGCAATAGACAATATATTCATTATATTCATATAAAATCATACTGATATATAATCAAAGATATATTATCTACACCTATTAAATGAATGTTCCAATTTGTGCTCTAGCAAAGTAAAGTGTTGATGAAGGCCCATTGAAATGCTTTGCATTCCTCCGGTGAGATAGATGTGGTTGTGAAAACTTAGGAATATGCTCAGAAAGGTGTATGGGTTCATCCTCGCAAGTCTAAAATGTTATGGTGTACAACAATGCAACATCCTATGCCTTGAAGTGTTACAGTCTATCTAAAATGCTTTGTTTTCATCAATTCAATATGTTTCTCTTCTTGCACCAACATATGATGATCAATTTCTTCAGGAGAAGGCTGAAGAGATATTGTGCATAGTATATATTGTTCTCATCTTGATCTGCATAATTTTTTTGGTCTCTCCCCTATGCTGTAAAGTTGAACTATTGGCAATTTTGGTGGTGTTGTCATTGTTTAGGAGGATAAAATTGTTTCTTTCACTGCGGTTGATCCTGATTAACTAATTTTTCTTTGGAGGATACGTTGTGGTGTTTTTGGACCTTGTTATGTCGTATCTTGATCCACAACACTTTTTCTCTTCACAATGTATATGTTTGGAGCCAACCTATGTTGTATCATATGTTTCATCTAAAGGTCATCTTGGAGTCGACCTAATTAGGGTTCTTGAGTTGTTGCAAAGTATATTTATAGAAGATCAAAATCATTTGTGAATGTATTGGTGAATGGTGAATTTAGATTGTACAGAGTGTTGAATATGAAGTGTGTGAAGTCAATAGAGTGTGTTCAACAAGACTAACACTCTTATACTCAAAAGGTGCACTATGTTAATTTTTCCTACATGTTATTTATTTCAATACTATCCCACATGTAAATTATATAAGTCACGTGTTTTTAACCTACTCTTAAAGTCAATTGGAAGAATGACTTTGCTATAGATTGCATTGTCTTACAAAGAAAAAACAAATAATTTAATGAATAATTTGTACTTACCAAGAGAGTTAACTTTCTTTGTAGGTTTATTTAGCCCCTATCTTATTATATATTTAACTTTCTTTGTAATTGCTAAAAAGATACTCAAATGTAAAAAATAGTGCTTTTGACATGTATTTTATATTTTATATTTGTCTTAATCTTTATACTTTTTCTTTTGTTTTTATAACTATAATGAAGTTGGAACATTAGAATAATTGATTTGATCATAGAAATTTCTTGAGATTAGTCATTTGACAATGGCAAGAAACATTTGATTTCTTCCAAATTCAATATCTCATAATCAATAGTTTCCATCATATCTAAGGTCAACACAATCAACATAAATTTATTGCATCTTGTTGCTTAATTTAACTCTATTGATATCTAGGTACTAGTAGACTTTTCAAGTAACTGGTAGCTCTTTCCATGGTGTTGGAAAAGTATCAGGGATATGATTTCAAGAAGAGAAACTATAGATGATTATCATGATCAAATACAAGTCCTTAATTGCTTAAAAAAAACAGTTGTGTTGAATGATTATAAAAATCACTATTTTTTTTTAACTTGGTTGTATTCTGATCAGAAATTATGTAGATTATGGGAATCATGTGACATTAATAATCCAACAATCATCCCCATTTGGCTTATTACAAGGAAATTATACACAAATAATTGTTGAAATGACATGGCCTTCAACCATACAAAGGTCACAAGGGATTGCTCTTTCTTTGTTTTACTCTATAATTTAAGCATCTTCCTTTCACATGGAAAAGATTGTTCAATGCAAAAAATTTCATTGTTCAATTTGTTTTTTATTATGGTAAGCAAGGATTTTGAAAGAGCCCAAACCCTTGTACAAAAGCAAGAAATAGACAAAAAGAAGTAGGAAACAAGGGTCTCAACCCTATACAAAGACTAGATGAAATAGACCCAAACAAACCATAAATAACAGAGAAACAATACAAACAAGAGAAAGAGGAACAACAACAACCAAGCTGCCAAATAAGACAATAGACAAAAAAAGAGCAGAGACCACTATCGCCTCATATAGATAAACCCAAGTCAAGAGGGAGTTGACCTTTCACCCACAACACAAGTATGAGTTTGGAAAGAAGAAGAAGAAGAAAGACTTTTCCTCCTACGAACAACAATCTAAGCGAGATTGTCATCAAAATGCTCATTACAAGGGGAAGCATGAGGAGAAACCCCCATAGAGGGCCCATTAGCACACACAGAGGGAGCATCCACATGTGCAAGACAATGTGAATTAGGGGTGGATTCCCCCACAGGAAGCCCATCAACACAAGAAGAAGAACAAGGAGGGTCCAAAGCGAAGGGCAAGTCGGTCTGCAAGGGTGGAGGGGGGCAGCAAGAGGTTTTACAATAGAGTCTAAAGGCACTGGAAGTAAGAGACGTGTCATCATTGTTCAATTTGTTGATACATTATCTTTGATTATAATTGTGGTTTCCAATATCTTTGTTTTTTGAGTTTGTGCTCTCAACAACATATTGCATCATGATTTTTAAAAGACCTAATGTTGTTAAATACGTGTCAATTGAAATAACGATGAGAAAAATTATGTAGTACAAGTGGACATAAATACTTGCACCAAATAAACTACATATCGACCGGTACAATAAGTCAGAACTATATATATATATAATAGTTTTCTCTGCTGCAATGGATATAACAAATATATGTGAGAACCATCATACTAACCTGCAGTACTCCCTGTGCGAGCTCCTCGAAATCGTGGGCAAATTTGGCGACGACAGGGTCATCTTCAATACTTGCAAACAGCTGACAAGCGAGAGAGAAAGTATAGATTTTCATGAGAGGAAAAACAGTGACCTCCTCTTCACCCAACCAGTGTTGAGCCAGATGACGTCTAGCGATCGAATCCACCCGACCTGTAAATTTCTGCAGAGCCTCCGGCTTCAAAAAAGTCATGACCATTCCCTTGAGCCTGCGCGCCTCGTCCCCCACAGCATTTATTAAAGACCTTTCGAAGAGTTTTCCCACAGAGGAAGGCCACGAATTCTGCACCAGTTTGTTCTCATTGGTGAACAAAAATCGGTTCCCATCTGCGCTGCAGAACGTCACAGTGGGATGGCCGACCAGATGGGTGGTGAAGATTTCGCCATATTTCTGTATACGAGTGTCGAAAAACACAAAAGGGGCTCCTTTTCTCTGCCATTTCAGGAATTCCAACGTTTCTCCAAGGAAGGGCCATCCAAACGTACCAGGTGGGATTTTGCCCCCTACTCTCCTCTTCATATTTATCAGTAGTCCAATCAAACACACCAACAATCCCATCAACAGTGTTAAAGGAATTGGCTTTACACCATCATATCCATCGCCCACCCACTTCATCATCTCCATTGATGCTCAGCTGGAATTATGAACTGGATTGTTCCTCCTTCAAAACTCAATCTCCTCCTGGCCGAGTAGAATTAGCTTGTATGCCATTCGGGTGGAAAATATCCTCCATTACAGACGATTCAAATGGGAGAATATTTCTGTGTGGCCTTCTCTCTTCCCATTCACGTACAGATTAGGTGGAAGAATATGGGGGAAACATCTTTTTGTGGTCGAGCTCTCTTGAGTGTGATCTAAATATTTTTTTAATGTCAGGATTTGATTGTGTTTGACTTTTTTGTATTAACGTGTCGCATCTTCATTAAGTCATGAAGTGATAAAAAATGTCAGTGTAAAAAAACTCAAACGTAATCCCAAAACAACCTTATAATTTTAATTAACAATATGGATTGTGTAAACTTGATATCCTTAATATTTTTAATGCTAAAATATATAGAGTTGAATCTTGAACCACTCCACACTAAGTCATATTTTTTGTAATCATATTTTTTAGATGTTTTATTTAATTTTATTTGATTCATATGTTTTATTAGTCATCTGAAATTACCATTTTAAATTGAAACACTCCACACTAAACTAATGGATTGTGGAAAATTTATGTATACTACTCCTTTTATTTGACATTCTAATATTGTTTGTAATTATATTCTTTAGATTTTTTATTTGTTTTTATTTTACTCATATGTTTTATTAGTTGTATGAAATACAATCTTAAATTGAACTATAAAAAAATATTATATTAATAAAAAAATTGTTGTTTTGATATATCACTAAAAACATAATTCAAATTTCACCAAACATAAAAATCTAATTAATAATTAAAAATGGAAATATGTTTGTTTATTTTTCTTTATGTTTCAAAGGTATAACAATTAAGTTGTCCTTAAATACATTACCTAGTGTATAAGATGGTCTATTTTACATGGAAGTTATTATATGATGTCATTCGACCTAAATCCCATATCACCAATCCCAAAAAAAATGATTGTTATCACTACATCCACCATTCATTGACCTCACTCATGATTGTGAGTGCGAAAGTGATCCAGATCACCTTTAAATCAAGGGATCTAGCCTTGAAATTCAAATTGTCAAATTTAAATCTTTAATGCATTTTCTATTAATCATCATGAGTCCACTAAAGAGTAAAATTTTGAAATGCATGCTAAAGTAGTGTATTCAAAGGCTAATCTAAATTCAAATAAATCATATCTATAGCATAACTAAAGAGCACATATAGACTTCTATTTGCAATTGGGTAAAATAAATTACATTAACATTGCATTGTCATCTTAAGAGTATATTAGATTCTTGCTTGATGTTCTCAACCTTAGTTCACCATCATTTAATCACTACATCCAACATCTAACTAAGAACATAATTCTTGCAATTCAACAAATTCTCTTAAGGGTGTTTCTAAACACCACATGTTCCCTTGAATAACCAAAGCATATACATAGAGGTGAACAATTTTAAGATGATAAAACTTTTTCAAATCATGTTCATGACATATTGGTTTAGTTTGACACACGTGTTTAGCTCTATGCACACCTCCCTTTCACCACCCCCAAGAACAATTACTAGACCAAAATATCTTCCACAAGAGAGAAAATAGTAACAATACTTGCTTCAACAATGCAAGATTGAATATGGTTGAATATGCAAATGTACATGAGATTCCTTTCTTATAAAGGCAAGGTGAGAGATAGGATTAGACAAGATTGCACTGACAAGTGTCTTAATCCTATAACACGAGACAACAAACTCATAACTAGCTAGGATAAGATAAGATCTAGAAATGACAACTAAGACTTCTATAAGGAATTTTATAATCCTAAGTAAACTTAACATGTGAATATGTCCCTTAATTACCTAGTAAGTAAATTAACTAGGTCCAAGACATTTAATCACACCAACACCCCCTCTTAAGTGCAACTTAGGGAGAAGATTATTATGTAAACTATGCAAAATGACTATGAAGATGGGTCCTAACTACGAGGCCATGTTAGGTACCCATTTATATATGCAAATGCAATCTCTCACAAGTGGAGAAAAGGAGAAACACCTATGGACAAAACTCCTCTCTAGAAGAGAAAATAAAACAAAACAAGATGATGTATGGAGGACTCAATGATACCCCCAAGGACTACATCCATCATGTATATACAATCAATGACCCCCCATAAGAGGTAAAAATAAAGACAAGATATCCCCCCATAATGTGTAATGTCTTGCAAATACGGTAAGTGTTTGAAAACAAAACATAATCCAATGCCTACAAACAATGTTTCTCCCCTTGAAAAGAAGATACACCAAGTACTAATGCAGGAATGCTTCCCATTCTAGATAGGAATTGGTGGGAAGTGGAATCCATATGTATAAAGATTGTCTATGAAATATGCTCATGTGTTGCCAAGTTCTTGGATGACAATGATGATGCCACAATTCAATCAAGTACATGCCCAATCACAATAAATGTGACAAACTAGGAACAAATGGAAATTGATCTTGAACAAAATCCAAAGACAAACATGAAGTGACAATAGTTTATCCATGACTATCATCAAATAAGAGAGATAAACCCTCAAATTGGTCTTCCAAATTTGAAATGTGAGACTCCACAAACAAGGATGCAATGTTTGATAAATAGGAATCCAAATCAGGAATACAATCAAATACATGTTGCAATGAATCAACGGAAGTATTCAATGAATCACCAATAGAAGATGAATTTTTGATCTCAACTTGAGAAGTAGGAGTTGCAAGAGAAGTCTTTGGATCACCAAGAAGCTCAAGTTCTACATCATATTCAACCTCCTCTAAGGTCTCATCATCATAGGGTATGTTGTTAACATCATTAAGTGGAATGAGGAAATATGATGCAAGATCATCTGGGAATGGAGGATTATGTGGATCTCTAAAAATCTTCCAAAATTTGGTTCAACTATGTGTGGGCATGAGATTTTTGAGAATATCTTATGATAGGTCTCTCTGAGGATGCTTGCACTGAAAGTAGAACCAATCAATCCTATGATATGCTTATTTATATTACCCCAAACATATTTCTTATATGTTGTTTCTAGTTCAAGAATGAGTCCATAAAGATGAGGCAAAATATTTAGCCACCTACAATGTGTTATGATACCTTTTTTCCATGACTCATAATTTTCCTTAGTCAAAACTATTAGAGAAGGATGAGTTGCATAACCCATGATTACAATGATAATACACTTCTCAAATGATTAAATCTGAGATCAATATATACAATGAAGCTAAAATGAAGTACAATGATAAAAAATCACAAGGTTTGCCTAAAATTTGATCAAATCAATCAATTTGGAATCAAACTAGTAAATATTCATTTTTTTGGCATGAACTCTCAATAACTTTCCAAAATAGAAAAAATTATAAATGTGCAAAATTTTCCACCTATAAACACTCTCAAGAATATATAATCTTTTCCTCATCCAAATCACTTCAAACATTAACATGAAATTCTTAAGACTAACTCTAGCTATGCTCAAAATTGAAAAAATACAATTTCAAATTATGGTGAAATGAAATAAATTTCTCTACCACAAATTGGTAACTATAAACTAATAAAAAATAAATAACTAAACTAAGATCACTTTTCTAAAATGATGCAAGATTACCACATTGCCTAGGGATGCTCAGGTACATAAATTTTGTATAATACAAAGACCACTAGATGCATTGAGTAGTAGACTAAACTATAGACTAGAGCCTTCCCATTAAAGAAATAAGACCAAAAGTATACTCATCAAGCAACCTGGTTTCCTAGGTACAAAATAACCACATCTATAAGGGAGGATATGGGGAAGTTAAAAACCACCTTCCTCTTGTTAGGGGTGTTAAGGTCTCAAACATTTCAAGAGAGGCTTCTCATGGAAGGGGAGGATGAACCTTCCCTCTCCACATTGTAACATATGAGTCCATGCTAGCTTATGCACTCGCTTCAATATCTTGTTATGTCTAAAAATTAAAGCATTCTACTTCACATAAATCCTTCCACTCCTTTTATTCATAGAATTTGAAGAGGATTAGGGAAGGCATATAAATAACCAATACTACTCAAGGCTTAAATAACCATTTTAAGATCTACCTCCAACAACTTGTCAAGACACATTTTTATTTTCTCTAAATATAGGCTTTTCTATAAGTTCAATGGTAGACCATAGAAACTATCATAAATTGTCAAAAATGGGCTAATATAGGGAGAATGTAACACTATGTACATTACATAGAACATAATATTAGGTGTGATGGATCCCAAAGTGATAGGTAAATTAATTTAAAACCAAAAATTTCATTGAACAGATTGTCAAATTCTTCGATGATAAGTTTAAATTGTGGTTACAATTTAATAGTCAACTTTGATGACATCTAAAAAGTTCTTTAGTATAAATATTTTCATTGGATCCATGGTCCATTAAAGCTTAAGTTTGATTCAAATATGGCCCCATTTTAAAACATAATATAAAATGTGAGGAGGTCATTCATTTACTAAGAGTGAACAATCTTAGCTTATGCAAATGAGGTCATGTTTGTGGAGCCCATCATATGTTATTAATTACCTCCTAAATGTACATTTTAAAAAATAGCATATATTTAACTTAATAAAATTTGGTTGCCTTGGGAAAATTCATCTCACCATTATCAAAACCAAACCAACTATCATTATCCAGAAGTTAATACAGATCTCAATAACTTTATATATAATAATATATTTAATGAATTTGGTTGCCTTGGGCAACTTCACCACCCCATCCCTTGTCATCATTTTGTCCTAGGACCTTAATTATAGATCCCCTTGTTAGCTATTTCCCTTAAACCCTAAACCCTCAAACCCATCATTTTTCAGGGAAGTTAAGCCACAGATCCCCTTAAATTATAATTATAACTAAATGTATACTAAAAATATTAACTGATAATTATTACTGCATCAACAATTTGTTAACCAGATAAGATTCTCAAATCAGAGAACTTGTCATTTATTAATGTCATGTTCAATCTGTTAACCTAGGACCTTAATTTGTAGATCCCCTTAAGCCATCTTATTACCCTGAACCCTAAATCCATCATTTTTTCCTAGGACAGATAATCCATAGATCCCCTTAAAACTATACTTAGGACCCCTTAAGCCATCATATGTTATTAATTACCTCATAAATGTACATTTAAAAAAATAGTATATATTTAACTTAATGAAATTTGGTTGCCTTGGGCAACTTCACCAAATTTTATCCCCTTAAGCCATCATTTTGTCCTAGGAACTTGATTCATAGATTCCCTTAAGCCATCTTATTACCCTAAACCCTAAATTCATCATTTTTCCCTAGGACAGTTAAGCCATATATCCCCTTAAAACTATACTTAGGACCCCTTAAGCCATCTTATGTTATTAATTACCTCCTAAATGTATATTTTAAAAAATAGTATATATTTAACTTAATGAAATTTGGTTGCCTTGGGCAACTTCACCAAATTTTATCCCCTTAAGCCATCATTTTTTCCTAGGACCTTAATTCATAGATCCCCTTAAGCCATCCTACGAGGAATCCTTAAGCCATCATAATTTCTCCTAATTTAATGTAATTTTTAATAAGATTTCAACCACATTAACAATTATTTGTTTTTTCATTTACATGCCTTAGACATAAATGAGCTTTTTGTGTATGTTTTAAGTTTATTTTTTTGTATGTACATGTATTAAAATTACATAGTTAGATCTTAAATTTTGAAATTTGTATGTACATGGTCAAATTGAATGATGTATGTATGCATTATACATCATATTTTTTTCTTTTAAACATGTATCTTAAATTTTGAAATTTGTATGTATACTCAAGTTGAATGATCTATGCATGTGTATGTATATGTATCCTATTTAAACACTCGTTTACATTTAAAATTTAACCATTTATTGTAATTTTGTACTTGTTTGTTAATTTTGTTTACTATTTGTATCTTCACTTATATAGATCATGGATCAATTTGATATTAATGATATCCTCAATCCACCACCTCATCCCCCTTCACCTCCACCTCCCCCTCAACCCCCTCCACCTCATAACCCCCCATCTCCACCACCTGGATCTGATGAGGCTCGCTTGTGAGCACAAATTAGTGATAATGTTAAATCCATTCAAGATCAAATCAATGATATTCAAAATGAAGCATTGATTACACCACACTTGAGGCATTTTACATCTGCAATGCAAAATGTTGTAGATGTCATTAGGTCCATTGATGTGGACTTATACAAACATCAATGATGGCGAGAGGAGAGGAAACAATTTTATTCTGATGATCTCTCCTACAAAAAAAATTTGGACCTTAAAATAACAAAATCCCATCTTGCACCTTATTTTGTCGAACCCATCACCAACCAACCCATTCCTACAAATGAACCAAGAATATCGATGAGGTGGTGTAGACATCCACAAATGTGTTCCAATTTTTGGGATTGGTGGTGGATGGTATTGACCAACCACCACATGCCAATTTGGAGGTCCCTTTATATTTTTTGAGGAAATTATATACAAAGTTTGTGTTGGGGAAAAAGCCCAATTATTTTGATTTCAAATCATTTCAGGGTGTTG
The DNA here is from genome assembly GCA_007258455.2 of Sequoia sempervirens. Lineage (NCBI taxonomy): Eukaryota > Viridiplantae > Streptophyta > Pinopsida > Cupressales > Cupressaceae > Sequoia > Sequoia sempervirens. Next base: position 251,412 of record VDFB02277747.1, read on the forward strand.
GTGGTGGCATGCCACAATAGAGGTTAGGGGCATGGGTTGATCCCCAAATCCTCATGCATTCCCAACCTCTTGTAGATCCTCTTGTCGTTGGTATTCCTACACCTGTGCATCATCATTCGGTGGTATCCACATTAGGATCTTTGAGTACGCTTGCAACCAACCTTGATGAGCAAAGTTTTGTGATGGAAGCTAGGGCTAGAGACTGCAACCATGGAGGAGCATTGTATGGAGTTGGTCCTAGTACCACTCCACCTATTTCGATGCCTCATATATGTACTAGTTGTCATTAGCTATGTTATGGATCTGATTAGGCTACACCCAATTCAGGTGCACATGGAGATTCTGATGAGATCAATTCATATGCTGATTTTCTTACTGTAGGGCATCACCCTACAAACATTTCGACACAAGTATAAATATATATGTACATGTTGAATTTTAAATATTTTTTTAAGCACACGTGTTTTTAATGAACATACATACATACATACATACATATATATATATTGTAATGTTTAAACAATCAAATTGTTTGGTGTAAACGGTGACCACAAGGGCATCTTCTACTCGTTGATTTTTTATGTCGACAACAGTGCAAGTCGGCAACCCTTATGGGGTATTTTGATTGAATTTTTAAATACATGAAATAATTTTTTAACTTGATTTTTTAATTTGTACTTCAATCATGAACATATGTTTTAAATAGTTATGTTGGTTTAGAGGAGTCAATCGACTTCCATGTCGGTTCTACCAGAGGGGTTGTCGAGCACTCCTCCATTGTCGGGCATCTCAGATGAGGTGCAATACATGTATATTGTAAAGTATTCAAAACTATACTTACAATTTTGTATTTTTAATTCACTATATCAAACGTGAATGTACTTAAATATTATAAGCATCACCACCATGATAATGGGGATCACACACCCATTTGATGTGCAAGCAATTCAAGAGACATCTAAATTTTAGGTTTAAAAAAATTATACATATGTGTGCACAATTTGTCATTATATAAATAGATTTCAAAACACCTATTGGTATGCTTGAATATATATATATATATATATATATATATATATATATATATATATATATATATATATATAAACCTAATTCAAGTACACATGTGCTTTAAATTTGACCTTGTAGGACTTTGTTGGTGGCACTTTCCGCCTTGATGATGTCACACCACCTCAACTAGGACATGCAGAACAACTTCATATGGTAATTTAAAATTTTGATTATATTTAAAGTCAAAATGTACAAATTATACATTGTGAATAACTTAAATTAAATTCAAAATTGAATATATATTTGGTCATACATGTAAAATACTTTTTTATATAGCATGAGACATGTAGTTGAGCATGTAGAGATAGTTCCTACACCAAAGCATGCACACCAACCTCTTATGGTAATTTAAATATGATAAATTATAAATTAAATTAAATTAAATCATTTTTAATTGTCTTACATATGATTTCAACTTTTTTTCTCTTGTATGTAGATTGATTCAAATCATGTAGAGATAGGTCCAGGCACACCAGAGCATGTAGAGCAGCCTCACACAATAATTTAATTTTATCATAAATTATAAATTAAATTTTCATTAAATCATTTTTAATCATCTTACATCTGATTTCAACTTTCTTTCTTTTGTACAGAGTGATTCAGGTCATCTAGGTGGCCTATGCGGTGTGAAGAGGTCTCTTGATTATAGAGATGATATGAGTTAGATTATTTCATGGGTTGTATTTGATGTTATTTTACATGTTTAGGGTTTTCCATGGACTTGATCTATATACATGTGTTTCCTTATTTTATGGACTACATATATGTACAACTTTCAGTATTTTAGTATAATTTCATGGATTATCTATCTATATATATGTTTCAATATTTTCACAGACTTAATATATTGTTTCATGGACTTTATTAATTTCAATATTTTATGGTCTATTATTGTTAAATAGTAATTTACACATGTACATTTATTCATTTTATGTGAAATTAATATAAAATTGATAGGACATTCAAATATTTGTACTTTACAAAAGATTCATAGTTAAGACATTAATATGACATTAATGTGAAATTAAATACAAATATGAAATTAAAGTTGAAATTAATAGGACATTTAAATATTTGTACTTAACAAATTTAGTGATTCATAGTCAAGGCATTAGTATGACATTAATGTGAAATTATACAAATGTGAAATAATAAGATGTCTTAATGGGATCAAAGAAGTTCTCAAAAAATTGCTTAAGGGGATCAAATACCTCAAAGTACATGTCTCATATTTAATCTCAATTGATATAATTAAGTAGTAGAATTTACAATGACTCATCATAACAATCACAAAAGTTATACAAAAATAATGTTAATATTAATATAATTTATGTCATAATAGGATGTCTTAAGGGGTCCTAATAGGATTTCTTAAGGGGATCAAAGAATTCAAAGTACATGTCTCATGTTGGATCATAATTGATATAATTAAGTATTAGACTTTAGGGTGACTCATCATAACAAATGATATAATTAAGTATTTATTTAGGATATGTTCTAATAGGATGTCTTAAGGGGATCAAATACTTCAAAGTACATGTCTTATATTTAATCACAATTGATATAATTAAGTAGTAGAATTTAAGATGACTCATCATAACAATGCACCAATCCACAAATCCCACGTGAATCTTTAAATTTTACTACATCCTCAAATTTTAATTGCTCTCTAGCAAGAATTCTTTTAACACATGCACCAACTCCATCATGTTCTCCTTTACCATGTCTAGCTTCAAAAAAAATCCACATATGTTGGCCATTATGTTCCTTGTGAACCCTACTTAACCAATAGAACATTCAAGCATTCTTGAATTGTCGCGTACAATTATCTGACCATATGAGATGTTTTGTCATCTGGATCCCTATTTCTCTTAAATTTGTATAAAATATATTGAAACAATATTGAACAAACTCTGACTAGTGTAACTAGTTGTCACTCAAATAGAAATGATACTCTCAAAAAAAAAATATCATCCTTTGTGCTATCATTTGCATGCATGTAAACAATATGAACAAACATAGCCACTTAGTATAGTTCCAACTGGAAATGTGTTTCTATGTGTACAAAATTGTCCATCAAACCATCAAGCATGTTGAGAGTGCTTGACATATTTTGGTACAATCTTACTCTTAAATTCTGATATGAATGCATGTACACTAATTTTTTCTATAGTTAAATCACAACACTTTCAAAATTTTCCATCTTTTAAAGAATAGTCAATATTCTTAGATCTTTTAACATCCACTAATTGTTGTCCAAAATCATTTTCAACACTTTCATGCATACAAACTCCTAAGAATGAAAGATTTCCACAACTAGTGCATTGTCCCAAAAATACATGAACTTAAATAAAATAATTTCTCATTAGATCTTTCACAAAACAAACTTGCTATAAAATCCTTGATTGTTCCAGGTGGCATATTAATACCACATTCTTGTATAATCATGTTAGTATGTAAAATACAACGTATATATTGAAAAACATCATAATAATAATGAAAATGCACATGTGTTTTACAACAACAAGATATTTGTTGCTTATTAATTTTCACATACCAAGGTGTACATTTTCAAAAGATCTTTGACTTATTCTAATATTACCAAGTAACACTGAATCACCACAAAATTTTCTATAAAATTCAATTTGAGTTGTGTCTAATAGGTGTTTTGGATGAGGATCATGAACTTTGGACCCATTCTTAATCTTAAAACATCTCTAGCATTAGATGATACCCTAGTATTATCATGCCAATATTTTTCAATCAATGATTTGATTTCAATATTCAATTTCATGTTAAACCTCGGGATTCGACCACTAAAACTCCAACATTGGTTGATTGGATCATTTTCTAGACTTTCTCTTCTCTTTGTTGCTCTTACCAATGTTTTAGGATGTATTTTTAGAATTTCACTAATATTGCTTAACATTATTTTATTCAAAGCTGTTTTATTAACTATAGTAGTTTTTATAGCTCATCATGTCGCATTCTTATCTTTAGACTGACTATTCTCTCCAATAGACTCAATGACACTAGCAACAATAGACATAGGATGTTTTAGTGATTGATCTTTTCTTCTTGTTTAACAAAAATGCCTAACTTTTTTATTACTTTTCTCATTTTCCACATTCTCATCAATTGCATCATGAGTTGACATTGAAATGATAGTTTTTTACGATAAAAGATTCTTTGTATAATCTATTGGCATGCGTTCTTATTTGTCTCCAAGAAGTCTTATCAAGAAGATTATCCAAAACATCTCTTTCAATTTAAAAAAAAATATTTTCATTTTCAACATCACAACTTAGATTTTCATTTTCATTTTCAACTTCAAAAGGATTTTCATTTTCATCAACAAAACGGTTTTCATTTTCATTTTCAACAGAAATATTTTCATTTTCATTGTCAACAACAAAACGATTTTCATTTTCATTTTCAACAACAAAATGATTTTCATCTTCATTTTCAACAACAAAATGATTTTCATTTTCATTTTCAACAACAAAATGATTTTCATTTTCATTTTCAATAACAAAATGATTTTCATCTTCATTTTCAACAAAAAAATGATTTTCATTTTCATTTTCAACAAAAAAATTATTTTTATTTTCATTTTCAACAACAAAATGTCTAAAATTTTCATTATCTCTATGAATATTATTGATCTCAATATCATTAAATCCAACTTGTTTTAAATCTTTTATAATCAAAGCTTCAATATCATTCAAAGGTGGATTTGAAGGCGTACCTGTATTTGTGCCTATTGAAACATTCTCCATAGCATTGAAAGGTGGATTTGAAGACATACCAAAAGTAGTTTGTATAATCGTATTATTTTCCATATTCACCTCTTGCAAATTTGCATCATCTACATCCATGGTCTCCTAAATGTTTTTATTTTCAATAGTCACGGAATTGGATGCTTCAACATTATTCATTGATTGAATCCTCATTTTTTATTTCTATCTTTTTGCCTCTTTCTCTTTTTTTGCTTGAATTTATTTAGGGTTCAATACCTTCCTAGCTTTCCTCTTATTACAACTTTGTGATCCCATGATTACAAAATCTGAAGTACAAATGAATGTCAATAGTGAAAGTTTTCCTCCTTTAAATTCCTCCTTCAAACAAGTAGAAAATGAACACAATTTCACTCAAAATCTATCCCAATGATGCCTCCTTTCAAAAATTCAATTCAAATTGCATGTTCAAGAGCTTGTAGAAGACAAAATTCGATAGAAAATAGGTGAAAGTGTCGCCAGTCATACATTGTCAAGTTGCAGAATTGATACTAATTTTTACCAGTAAAAATTTAAAAAGTTCAAAAATGAAACAGGATCTCGTTTTATCATCAAGATCCTCAGCTCAAAGTAAATGGGATCTCGTTTCATTTTTCAATGGTTAAAATAATAAATAAAGGAAATGAGATCATGTTTACAAATTGGGATCTTATTTTGTAAATCGGGATCCCTTTTTTTAAAATTTGAATTTTTGGTTGGGTTTTTGCTTTGTTTTTTATTTCAAGAAAAGGCTTGGGGACCCGAACCTAAGCTTTGGACCTAGTTTGACTTGCAACTTGAAGGTCAAGTTAATGCCACAAGAAAATAGTGACTTTGGACATATGTTTGAAGACCTTTTTTGCAAATTTTTTTGATGAAATTAAAACCCATTATATATGAGGCAATGTAGATTCCAAATATGATTTAAAAAAAAAAATTGGATCATTCTTTTTAAAAAATTGGATTATTTTTTCTATTTTTAATTAATTTTTGATGAAACTGGTCCATAAACTTGAAATATGAAGGTTTTTTAGTATTTTAATAGCTTTTTATTAAAATGTTTTTTTGAAAAATGAATTGTATGAAACCATACTTCAGATAATTCTTTCAATTTTTTTTAAAAATAAAAAATGATAAGTTTAGGTCATCTTATGCGTAACGTACATGATGATTTTCCAAAACAAAAAATATGGCCAACAAAAAATTAACAAAAAAATTACAAAAAAATATCTAATACGTTCTTGAGTGAGTTACAAATCTTTCCCAAAAGGATTTAGAAAAACACGATTAATATTTAGGTCAAAATATGAATGACATACACGTGCATGGTATGGTAAAAAAAATGACTTTTAAACAGTGGTTTTTAGAAATGCCTATTGAAAATCAATTTGTATCATCTAGGTATTAAAATAAATTACATGATTGGAAACAAGACTCCAAGTACTGCATTTTATTATTAGTGACTTTTTTTAAGATTCCATCTCTAAGTGCTTCAAATTTTAAGGTCAAATGTGACAAATTATGAAAATCATGGAATTTACACTTTCGCTTTTTGGCCAAAAAATGGACTCAACTTCTTGCACACACCCAAGAATAAGTGTCCATTGCCACATATTGATGATCTCTTTGATTAGATGTGAGGAGCGACAATATTTTCAAAAAGTGATCTACGACCAGGTTATCATCAACTGAGGATCAAGGATGAATATATTTTCAAAACAACTTTCAAGACTAGTTATGGTCATTATGAGTTCACAGCCCTACCCTTTGGGATAATGAATGCACTTGCATGAATAATGTATTCAGAGACTGCTTGGAAAAGTTTATGTTGGTCTTTCTGGATGATGTTCTTATCTATTCCAAGAATGAAGATGAACAACTCCAACATCTAGGGATTGTTCTTCAATGATTACGAGAGCATAAGTTGTATGGGAAAATCTCTAAGTGTACTTTCTTTTAGAATGAAGTGCAATATTTGGTTCATGTAATTTCAACTGATGGGATTGTAGTTGATCCAACAAAAATAAAAAGAAGTGCTTGATTGGGTAGTGCCTAAGATTGTGTTGGAAGTTAGAATTTTTATGGATTTGGCTGGTTACTATCGAAAGTTTGTTGCAAAATTTTTGAGAATGGCTTTTCCCATTACCTCCTTATAGAGAAAAGGGAAAAATTTTGAATGGACAGAGAAATGTCAAGTGACATTTGATCAACTCAAGGAGAAGATGACCACAACTCTAATACTGAAAGTACCAAATCTAAAGGGTATTTTATAGTCATCACTGATGCTTCAAGAGAAGGTTTTGGTGGAGTGTTGATGTTGGATGGGTGAGTCATAGCCTATGCATCAAGGAAGCTAAAGCCCTATTAGCAAAACTATGCTTTGCATGATTTGGAATTAGCAATTTTTGTTCATGCATTATAGATGTGGAGACACTATCTATTAGGAAAAACTTTTGAATTGAAGACCGATCATCACAATCTAAAGAACTTGTTTACTCAACCAAATTTGAATGCATGGCAAAGAAGGTGGTTAGAATTGATATATGACTACAATTTCAATATCAACTATATCAAGGGCCTGATGGAGAATCAGGTTGCAAATACCTTAAGTTGTAGGAGGCATATCTCCTAAATGATATCAATTCAAACCCATTTCAAGGGTCAAGTGTTGCAGAAGTCCAAGGGTGATGAATACTATGAGCAAGTCAAGTAAGAACTCTTGGATAATCTGTAAGACCCAAGGTATGATGGATTTCACTTTGAACCTAGTGGTTTGCTAAGGTTTAAGGGAATAATCTATATACCTAACTCTGTGGAATTAAGGAATTTAGTGTGGAAATAATTTTATACCGCACCATATTATGGACATCCAGGAGTGACTAAGATGTTGGCTGATGTGAAGCCATTGTATTTTTGGAAATGAATAAAAAGGGATGTTGGAAGATTTGTGGCAAGCTATTTAGAATGTTAGAGGGTGAAGGTAGAACATCATCACCTTGTACAGGTCTTTTGTATCCTCATAAAGTTCCAAAAAATAAATGGAAAATCATTAGCATGGATTTTATGCAAGGTCTTCCAATGTCAAGGAATAAGCATAATGGCATTCTAGTAGTGGTGGATAAGCTTACAAAGGTGGCTCAATTTATACCAAGGAATCTGACTAATGGAGCTCCTGTCATAGCTCAAAAGTTTATTCAAGAGGTATTCAGGTTGCATGGAATTCCCAAGAAGATTATTTATGATAGGGATGCTCGTGTGACATCTAGGTTTTGGAAAACCATGCTTTCTTCACTTGGGACTTAGTTGAACATAAGTTCAACATATCATCTAGAAATGGATGGTCAAACTAAAAGAGTGAACCAAGTGTTAGAGGATCTATTGAGAATGTATTGCATAGATCAACAATACAAGTGGGAGGATTATTTACCTTTGGTTGAATTTTTGTATAACAACTCTTATCATTTAGCAATCAAGATGGCTCCATTTGAAGCATTGTATGGCAAGAAGTGTCAAACTCCTATAAGTTGGGATAAGCTAGAGGATAGGATAAGCCTTGAGCTAGAAATGTTATAAAAAATGGAGGAGCAAGTTGGAATTATTAAGCAGAGGCTAGAAAAAGCTAATGATAGGTAGAAGAGTTGTGCAGATTCCAAGCAGGTACCCATACATTTCTTAATAGGGGAGCAGGTTTTGTTACGAGTTTATGTGGTATCTGTCAGTGTTCTTGATTGAAGTTTGTATGATTCTAGTGATTTTACCTACTACAGATGTTTCTTTGTTGTTTCTTGGTACTCATGGATGCTTCTACTATGTTCTCTATCATTTTTGCATGTTCATGTTTATTGGTTGATCGTGATCAAATATTTTCTTGTGCATGTTTGGTTTTTCTTGTTCCTAGCCGACATGATGGTGGTAATGTGTTACGGATTTTTGGAGTTCAAAATTCAAATGTTTGGCATGCTCAAGAATATTGTTTTTGGTCTTATCTTAATCTTGGCCAATGGTGTTTGATCCACATTGAAAATTTATTTATAATATTGAGCCGACATTGCTGATATTGTAAAATATATTTTGTATTCTTTGGCTGACTAAGTTGATGTAAATCTGTATAGTTGATAGATAAGCAAGGTTTTGAAATTCATCCAAACTAGCTCCACATCATGTAGGTCCTTTTAAGGTTCTCAAGGAATTCAACCCTGCTGCATATAGAATTGTTTTGCTGCCAACTCTTGCCAGAATGTGTTAGGGTTAGAAGAAAGATATCTAATAATTAAATGCAGATTTAATTGATAAAGCAGAGAACTAAAACACACAGAAGAAATTATAACATGGAGAATTTAATGTGGTTCACCCAAACGAGGGCTACGTCCACCAACAAAGAGTCCAATATTATTATCTAGTAAATTAAACTGATTACAACCAGTAATCCTTGCAACTCAATACCATTGCAAAATGCTACAATACAATGTCAACAGAAACTCTAATCCTTAGCCTTTTATCAAGACTTATGCCGGTTACAAAATAGGGTTTTTTTATGTCGTCCAGTAGTTAAATAATTAGGGGGAAACCACGCCGATAAAAGTGGGGAAAATTTACCCTCTGAGTCTGATTAGGCTCCTCATAACAACATAATGCACAATGTATTTCATGTTCATACCTTAAGAAGTACATGCCAGGGGTTAACCATGTTATTGATTGGAATGGTTTATAGGTACAGGACCTAGGAGTGGTAAATTTTGAGCCTCTTAATGTGCTAAGAGCTCGTAAGTTTCACTTACGTAATAGAGAGGTTCTGCAATGTAAGATCTAGTCAGATCAGTATGCAGAAGATTCTACCATTTGGGAAGACTATGCTAAGATGAAGCAAAAGCTTCCTCAAGTCTTGCTAGATTTTGAAAACTCCTAAAAAACAATGATGATTTATGATGTTATGTTTTATGTTTTATGTTCTGGTCATGTTTGATACTTAATAATCATCGAGGACGATGATTCACAAGGGGGGAATATGTTACACCCTATTGTGTTGTTACCTATTTACTATTACCTTGATTGGTTAATATATATATATATATATTCATGATTGTGTTTTGTATATGAATCTTGATGGAAATATGATGAATGAATGTAATGTTATCAGCTAACTATTGTTGTGATGTACTAAGTTGGATGCAAGAATAGATTCAAACATTTGGAAGAGAGGGGGAGTATCACTCAAGAGAATAACTTGGTCTAGTAACCTTGATGGGCCTAATTGAGCATACACACACTCACTTCCTAGTTGGTCTAGTTGAATTAAGATAGTTCAAAAAATGGTGAGTAACCTTTTTTCAGGGATTGAGTATGTTTTGTATTGGTATGTAGTTTAAGTCTTTGAATGTTCCTATTTGTGGATATATGATTGAGTCTTTATGTTGAGTGAAATTTCTTCCTTGCATGTTTATATTTTAATCAATGAAGTATATACATATAATGTATATATGTACATGTCTATGATACCTCATACATGTGAGTATATGTGTTCATGAGTATACGTAGGTAGATGTATCTACACATGCTCATGAATAGATAAACCATATACACGAGAATACCAATGGGACAAATGTGACATATATGCACTTCGTGTATATACATCGATCAATGAATATGAGAACATGTGTTTAAGTATGGATATTACTAACAATTGCACCTTGATGTGCAATGGGAATGCCAAAGAGTAGTGGAAGGTGAATTAAAAAAATGAATAACCCTCACATATCTCACAGCCCATTACTAAAATGGCCAAACCGGTACAAAGAATAGAGTATAGCATTACATGATGATGAAACAGTGTGGCAGAAAAAATTGTCAGAGAGTAAATATTTGATCACTTGTAACAATCTATGAAAGAAGAATTAATCCAAAAAAAAAAAAGCATAAGAAAAATATAATTAAATGTTAAATAGAAATAATTTTAAATTGAATTTTTTCTTACCAAATCCAATTACAGGGCTCCAAGACTATGCAAGTATCCTGATTTCAACTTATTAAATGAGAACACAACCTACAACAATTGTGATGTGTAACATTTTCCAAACCAATTATATTTAAAATTTTAAGGGCTTGTAAGTCAATGGAAAAGGAGAACCCAACAAGAGAATAACAAGTGTAGAAATTGTCTGACAATTATGCAGATGTTTTTCAGGACCTACCACAACACTTTCCATGAGACGCAAATGAAGAACACCTCATCAAGTTGGAACCATCATCCCAACTAACATATATCTTAATTTATTTAAAGATGAAAACAAAAAATCATTAATACTTATTGGTCTGAGATATATGATGCCTGGCAAGCACCATTTTGCATCTTCAATGGTGTTGATAAAATATGACAGTTAATTCCATATCTATATTAAATATTCATAGTTACAAAGATGACAATTAAAAATATATATCCCATTGCATATACCTTTAATTTTCCTCCCAAATATACTGAGCATCGACATTTACAAAGATGAATTTGCAATCTAATCATCATCAAATAAGGGTGAGGGAAAGTGAACGACACAAAAGAAAATTCTGATGCTCATGGTAAATTTTAGGCAATGCCTTGTGAGCTAACCAATGCTTAGGCCACCTTTCAAAGTACAATGAATCTTTCAAGCCTTATTTCAGAAATTCTAGTTTGGGCTTCTTTAAAGATATTCTTATTTCCAGTAGAATAAGATCAAACTTGAAATTTCTAGATGAGGAAAAAATTTGAAAATGTTGTCTTGCAAAGATCAAACTTGTATAGTTGAGACAAATTACTAGTAAGTGATAGTTCATGCTACTCTACCTAATATATAAGTCATCCTTGAATAATTCACTCTAGAAATATCATCAATAGAGAAGATTTAGAGAGCCATGGAGTTTAAATAGAAATTTTGTCAAAGGTTTTAGAAGACTCAAGACAACCCTCACTGATCTTACAAGGAAGGATTTCAAAACAACAAAGATAACAGAGGCTACATGAAAAAATGTATTGACTTTCAGTAATTACATCTTTGGATTCCACACAAAACTTCTTAGTGAAATGTGATGACTACTTCAAGTGACAGAAAAGTAAGGTAAACAACATAAATTTGCTAGTAAATTATTCACTAAGAATAATAAGTAAGGTAAGATTTGGTCAAATGGGATGATTTCTGTGTGTATGAAAATATGCCAATTATAAAGGATTCAAAACACATTCAATAAAACATTATATCAAAGAAACTGAAAGAAGAATAAACAAACTCATTATGGTAGCTTCTTCGAAGTCGTCTTATTGCTCTCTATCTCCAGCGATTTCGTTGTTTCAAGTTGCTCTCAGATTTGGAATGCCAAACTCAACGAAATGGACTACTAGAGAATGAGATTTAAAAATGCATACTATGCTAAAATGCAAGATTATGATATGCTATGATCAAATTATTGCTAAGATATGATTATCACTGAAATGCTAAAAATGCAAGAGTGTAAGTGTAATTGCATGTATGTTCATCGTTGTCGTCGTTGTCATTCTTCTTCTAACCAATGCTTGGATTTGCACATGTATTTAAAGAGTTTTTTGAAAGAATTTGATTGGCTATCATGATTAACGGTTCAGATCAAGCTAGTTAGAATGAATGGTGAAAGAATTTTGAAAGTTGAGAGAGAGATAGAAGGTTTCCTCTTCTTCAATTTTTCTCATTTAGAATTGAAGGAAGGTTGCCATTTGAAGAATGAGTTGAAATGAATTTCATAATTAAATTAATTTATTTATTTAATTATATGTGAGGATGAAATTAGAAGTTCGCATAATTAAATAAGTAATATTTAATTATGTGTGAGAGGTGAATTTAGAAGGTAATTAAATATTTAAAAATATTTAATTTATGTGCGGAGTGAGAAAAGATATTAAATTAAATATAATATTTAATTTAACTACGAGATGAAGGGGGTGTTTGGAGGAATATTCTCTTATTTGAATTCAAATATTCAAATTTAGAATAATATGATAATTAATATAAATAAATTATAAAATTTATTTAATTTAATTAAGGTAGAAGAGTTATAAAAGTGAACAATATAAATAAATAATTAAATTTATTTATATGTAGAGGACTTTAGAGGATTAAATAATCTATATTTAATTAATTAACAAACTTGATTAACCATGACCATTTTTAGAGATATACATTTTTCCCCTCTTTGAAGTGATGTGTGGAACGCATTGCTTCAAAGAAAATAAGATTTTTGCCCCTGATATGTTTTTGATGCTAATGTTGATGATGTCCCCTCGGGAGGTAAATCAAGGATGATGATATGAATTGCGAAAATTTGATAAAAAAATGAGATTGGATGATGATATTCTGCTGAGGAGGCAGTGATTTAGCTCCCGATAAGTGATGTAAAGGATTCCCCTGTTTGAAAACAAAGTCAATTTTTTGAAATAGTCATAGAACTTACCTTTGATTGACCTTTAAAAGGTAAAAAGGTAGAAAAAGACAAATCATTTGTACTTTTTGACTTTGTGAATACTGTAGCTCTAAGAGTGACCTCGTGACATGGAGATTCCATATCATCGCCACCGATTTGAGAGATCTCACCAATACCAGAGGCCAGCTGCGTATGGACCACTAGTGAGTTGATCTAACCTTGCGTTTTGAACTGAAATGTACTATTTTTTCGTGGATTTTGAGTTTGAAAATGGCGTTTTAGTTCTTTTAGGAAAGTTTTAGCGCTTTCGATGAATGTTTTAACACTTACGGTAAAAAAAATAGTGCATATAGGCTAGATTTGCGTGTTTAACATAAAACTAGCTTAGCGCATTTGATGAAAACAAAAGTGCATACAGTAAAGATGTAGAAAACTAGGGTTAAGCGCATCGAGGAAAAACAATAGCGCATATAGGGAAATCGCGCATAGGGGAACTGTTTGAACGCATCCCATGCAAAGAACGATACATTTGGGTTTTAGCACATCCCGGATACAGAATAGTGCATATGAGTTTTAGCGCATAGAGACCACAAATTAGCGCATCTGGTTAAAATAAACAGAATGTGTGATTTGATGATAGTTATGTGAAAATGATGATGTATATTGCTTCCTTGGTCAATAGATCGAGAAATTGTCTTGTCATCTTGTTGATATGGATAGAAAATATGATAAAGAATTGATAACTTTGTGTCCGAAATAGAAATCAAAGAGTAGATAGCTGATAACTCTGTTTCCCGTGTATGAAAAAAAAATAGATGATTGATAAGACTACTGATAAATTTACTTTATGCGATAGAAAACTAATAGTAGATTTTTTATTGTTTTGTGCATTGATTGCCTGATATGAGTCACCTAGATAGATCACTTGATATGGGTCATTGATATGGTTCATTGATATAGGTCATAGATATGGATCACTGATATGGTTCACTAATATGATATGAGTCTGATTGATTTTGTTTGATTAAAATTGAATTATTGATATGATTTTGATTGATTGTTGGTATGATAACTCAAAAATAAGAGGTTTTCAAAAACCTCTAGATTAGGGAGCGACACTTGGTAGGATGGGATAGGATACCTGAGTTGACACCTGCTAATGTAGCTTTGATAGATACATGTGGTTTGAGATCCTTGTTGGCTATGCCACCGATTCGGGTTAACAGGGCATTGTTGACTGCACTGGCAGAGAGGTGGCATTCAGAGCACAACACCTTTCATTTGTCGATTGGTGAGGTGACTGTGACTCCAGAGGATGTATATAGGATATTAGGTATCCCAGTGGTTGGTGCCCTTGTGTTCTATGATCAAAAGGAGCTTGGGGGTACAAATGCTCTGAGGAGGGTGTATGGTGATGCACATATAGCTAGGTATTGGGTGCCATGGGCTGACTTCTGAGGATATTCAACCTTGCCTATAGTTTTGGGTGCATTTATTGGAGGTCTCCTTTGTCTAGATCGTCGGTCAAAGGGATTATCAGTGGGATGGGGTAGGATTCTGGAGCAGATGTTGCTACAGCCACAGAGATACGCATGGGGGAGTTGTATGTTAGCACACCTATATCATGATTTGCATTAGGTGGTGTATAGGGGTGCTTCCAGTTTGTCGTGTGGTGTGACATTGTTGCAGATCTGGGCATGGGAGCATCTTGTTGTGATGAGACCGACGTGCTCCAGAGTGGGCCACCAGGTAGGCCTTATGTGTATGCTTATGCTATATTCCTTGTCCAGCCCAAGCTAGGCAAGGTGGATTACTGGAGACGATGTATAGATGGTATGGATGCAGTGGTATGGCGCCATACCTTGATTGTGAGCCATGGGATACATACACTACTGGATTTGACACCATTTTCTGACGGTCGTTCGTTGGTCGTTCGACAAATCTCTGTTGGAACAGTGACGCAATGGCAAAAAAAATTTTGTCGTTGTTTTTTCGTCGCAAGGCCGACGACAAATTAAACATCGAAATAACGGAAAAGAATCGTCGGTCGACAGCATCGTGAAATACCTCAGGACTTTTTCGTAATATCGACGAAAAATTTCTTTATCCACCGACGAATTACACCAGAAGTTCGTCGTCGTTTCGACGAAATGGGCAAGCATTAGCGTGGAAACATGGAAAGTTCATCGAAATAGTGATGAAATACTAAAGTAGTAGCATCAAAAGAACACCAAAAGTTCGTCGAATGTGTGATGAAATAGGAAAGTAGTAGCGTCAGAAGAACACTAGAAGTTCGTCGAAAGTTTGACAAAATTGACAGAGAGTAGTGTGGTGGCAACACGGAAATATCGTCGGAATGGCGCCGAAATGGGTAGGGAGTTATGACGAAATTGACAGAGAGTAGTGTGGTGGCAACTCTGAAATATCATCGAAAGGGTGACAAAATGGGTAGGGAGTTACGACGAAATCGTCGTCCCAGCTATAGCAACTTCGTTGAGGCTTTCTGTTGATTCGTCGGTTGTTATCGTCGAAATTGCGACGAATAAGCAAAAAAAAAATAATTTTTTTTTTTATATATTCGTGGAAATGTACCATTGCGGAGACTGACGACTAATCATACATACAGACTGCATATTGGTTTGATGCTTCAAACGATGCATTTCTTATATTGAAAAGTGCATTACCTTATTGGCTTCTCTTTGTTTTGAGTAT
>VDFB02277748.1:0-16857 GCA_007258455.2 Sequoia sempervirens
TTACTTCCAACACTTCATTTTTTTATAGACTTGTGTGTGTCTATATGTATGCATGTGTTAATTGGTCAATATAGTGATATTAAGTTATAGAAATTGGCTAAGTGGTGGATGCCATAATTTTCCTAGATTGGCTAAGTGGTGGATTCCATAGTTTTGGTGGATTGGTTCTAGAAATTAGCTACAAGATTTCTTAGATGGTATAAGCCCTACACCAATCAAATGGGTTGAAAACCTCTGAATGGCCACACACCTCAACAACACTCGTACGAACTTGAATACCTCGTTGTAATGTTGATAGGAGGAAAAGTATGCATGAAACTTGGGTTGGCCTTCAACAAGCAAAGTACTCTACACATTAATAATAAATTGGTAATATATGTCTCTATATTCTATGAATTAATGAATAACTTTATTTGCAATTAAATTGAATGAATATTATCTCTAAATTCATGAATCTAACTATAATTATATTTGATTTTTGTAATGATTTTTTTTTAATCTTTGTTTACCCAATATTTCTATATGTATATAGGAAAAAGGTGTAAGATAAGAATTGAATACTTTTGCATTAGTTACACACCTAGAAAATGCTAGTGAAGACTATATTCCATATACCACATCTAATGTTTGTTTACAATCCTTAATCACAACATGTTAAGCATCTTGAGTTCTTTACTTGATTCATGTCAAAATTTTATAATGGGAGAATCATTTCATGATGTCCAAAGACTTATGAGTCACAACTAACAATTTTTGTTTAATTTATTTTAAAATAGAATATTTTTAAAATTATGCATGCTTGTATGCAATGAAGACAAGAAAAATAGTTTTTTGGAAAAATTCTAGAATTTGGACGAAATTTAAGAGATGGATTTTTTCTTGACAATTTATTTATATGGCTTCTTCCTTAGAATTTATTAGATCCCATCCCACTTTTAGGTTCCTTTTTTTCTCATTCCAATGCTATTCAACTATAATAAAATTTGTTGGTTTCCTTGAAAACATTCAATCTCTTATTTCATGTTGAATGAGAAGTATTTATTTTACAATTAATTTTAGTATTTTATTTTCCATTTGTTTGGTTTTTCTCCACTCCCAACACTCTTTCTATTTTTCCTTTATCTTAGATTTTAGTAACTCATCTATGAACCACTCTTATCCTCCTTCTATCATCTTTTATCTTCTTCTTCCTCATGGTTGAAGTTAAACCTATGAAATCAAAATGATAAACAAGTATTTCATATTGATACACTACAAATGACTAACTTGTGAACTATAGATTTCTAGCTGTTTGCATCAATAGATTAGTTGCATGATCAATCACTAATCAATCTCAAAATTAAACCTAAAATTTTATTCTTAATGGCCCATAAGGCCCTTAGTTTAAACCATTCTTTGATGCCATATATGATAGCCCAACGGACTTGACAAAAATACACTATTTATTTAATCAAACCTCTTAAGTTTTTTTTTCGTATTATATAAAGGAATCTAGTCTTACAATATCAGTAAAACCCTATAAAAAGTCATACAAAAATTCTCTTGGCTTGACATACTTGGCTTCTTGGGTTTGATAATAACATTGAGCTTAGGCATTCATGTCTAGGTCTAAAATATTCCTTAATTTATCTTAACATAGGGTGACATATGAGAGATGGGCCTTAAGAGAAGATTTATTTTAGGTTTAACCATAATTTTATATTAGAATCAATATGGAAATGCAATGGCCAACTCAAATAGTACATTATCACATTATTAAGATCTCAAGCACATTTGACATATGTACTTTAATTATGCTTACGGATGTGAAAGTATTTTATACAACCTAGCTTAAGCAAGTGTCTAGGTCTAAAAACTTAATAACCTTAGATTTGTTGGCTCAATGGATGCAAGAGTCTTATAAAACATTGCATAATTGTAAGTTAGTTCTAGAACCCTAAGGTTGTATTCATAAAGTATTGCAAAGGGACATCTATTTATTAGGGTTAATTTTAATACATAGATAAAATGCGCCCAACTATTAGGTTTCTTGACTCTCAACATCTAAGACACAAACATATTATTAAACTTAATTTATTTGGGAGCTTGGTTTTTGAACTTAAAGGATTTATCTCTAGAGTTTTGCATACCTAAATCATCTACTAAATTTAACTAATTTTTGCACTCAAGCTTGAACTTACTAAAAATTAGCTTCCAACCCTCATCTATCTATAAATACATGTATGCAAAGATTCACTCTAGTAGATCAATAGATATAGATTCATTTGGGGCGTCAATAGTTAGAAAATCCATTAGCACTTGCCACAAATGTGGGCACTTAATAAATTTTGATATGCTCAAGCTCTTAGTTATAATTTAGGATTATGAAATTATGAACAACAACATACCATGGACATAGGCATCCTTCAAAATTTTAACTTATTAGATCTCTCTCTCAATTTCAATATGGACATGTGATTATATTAAAAAAAATTATAGATGTGGGTATTTATAAATTTGATTTTACTCAAGATATCAAGTTTGGATTTGACACTTATTTATTGCTAAAACTCCTAGTGGATATGAGGCTCCTTGTAATTTTTACTTAACATTATTTCAATTCTACTTTTTTACAAGGGGAACATTCAAATCCCACTTAGAGGATAGGCATCACTTCATGATTAGCTTTGGTCAATCAATGACTTATATTTCACTTGATAGAGTAAGTAATAAGTTTTTGTCTTGGTTTAAAACTCTTGCAAACGCTTCTATCCTCTTGGAGACATGTTCCATTAGATATTTACTCTAAGACATCCATGGTCAAGAATTATCTTGAGGAATTGATGGTTAGTGGTTATTAAGACTTGGAACCAAAATTAGGCTTCAATATTACAAAGGAAGCTAGTCTTGAAGGATAGCCTTGATTGATAAATTCTCATGAAGGGACTCTAAGACATATTATAATTAATTCAAGAAAAAAATTCTCATACATAAATTATTTATACTTTAGATCATTAAATCTTAAAAAGAGCCATAAGATATTGATTTCAATCTAGTCTATTAGAATTTACCTCAAAGAATTTTACTAATGTACTTCCTTCGAGAGATATCTAATAAGTTAAAATATTGAAGGATGCCTATGTCCATGGTATGTTGTTGTTCATAATGTCATAATCCTTTTGGAACTAAGAGCTTGAGCATATCAGATATTTCATCATTCTATATTTTTTTCAAAAAACTATTTTTCTTGTCTTCATTGCATACAAACCTGCATAATTATGAAAATATTCTATTTTAAAACAAATTAAACAAAAAATGTTAGTTGTGACTAATAAGTCTTCGGACATCATGAATTGTTTCTCCCATTATAAATTTTTGACATGAATCAAGTAAAGAACTCAATATTCTTAACATGTTGTGATTAAGGATTGTAAACAAATATTAGATGTGGTATATGGAATATACTCTTCACTAGCATTTTCTAGGTATGTAAGTAATACAAAAGTATTCAATTTCTATCTTACCCCTTTTTCCTATATACATATAGAAATATTGGGTGAACAAAGATAAATAAATCATTATAAAAATCAAATATAATTTTAGTTAGATTAATGAATTTAGAGATAATATTCATTCATATTAATTCCAAAAAAAAGTTATTCATTAATTCATATAATATAGAGACATATGTTACCAATTTCTTTTTAATGTATAGAGTACTTTGCTTGAAGGCCAACCTAAGTTTCATGCATACTTTTCCTCCTATCCGAAGTCACAAAATGCTAAGTTCTTTATAATCATTGACAAATTGACTTTGAACCATTTGCCATTAAATCTAGAAAGGAGCCTAAATTATGCTTGTAAGAGGGTTTTTCATGAAACCTTACCAAACTCCCGAAACAATCTTTTTTGGTTGACGCAAGATTATCGTTCACCCAGGTGCTCTTGCATCAAAATGTATATGAAATATTTATGCTAAGATAAATATTTTATTTTTTATTACTATACTTGTCACTCAACCTTGAATTTTACCTCCAATTCAATTATTTCAACCAACTTAAGATTATTTTATCTATATTCTAGATGGTAATGATTGTAAAATTGAAATTAAGAAAAAAAAGATAATAGAGTATGCTTACGAGTTGCATGCAAGAGTGAACAACCAATAAATTGGCATCATCTACTAGCTATGGTGGCCAATATGAAGAATCATTATATTTCTAACACAAATGATCATTACTCAAATCCTTGCTAGCTATAGAATTGTGTATGCCAAGTTGTGTTGCACGTATATACATCATGGCCACCACGAAAATGTAATCTAATTTAATATAGATTTTATTATTAATATATTACTTAAACAAGATTAAAATTTATTAGAATATTTTACTAAATATCATTTTAAACACTTAATTTAAATATATATATATATATATATATGGGTTACTTGGGTTTTTTGTCTAGTCTGAGCCTAGAGAGGCCATTTATATGGGATATATTTCCATTTAATTTATCGCTAAGATGATTATTGAGGGTGAGCATATATATATATAATATGGGTTACTCAAGTTTCTTGTCTAGTCTGAGCTTAGAGAGGCCATTTATAGGGGATCTATTTCCATTTACTTTATTGCTAAGATGATTATCGAGGGCCCATGGTCTTGTTGATACAACAACAACAACACAGACAAGATGCAATATCCTATCTCTCTTAAAAGGTAAATCTCTATTAGCAAGCCTTAAGAGATAACCCCAAGGTATTCATGTCAGGTCTTGACAGTGCATAAACAACTCAATGATAAATGTGAAATTGTTGGTAATCACAATGGGACCTTACTACAAGCAAGCTATTGAATCGATTTTGTTGGATTTAATGAACTGATGACACTTCATTCCTAACCTTTACCCAATAATCAAAGAAATAGAAAAAGAGTGAGGGTTTCAGAGAGATTTCTAAATCTAATATTACTCCTAAGCTTAGCAATGAGAGCAACCAATACCCAAAATGGACCAATCCTTCAAAACTGATTTTTGCTTGACCTAGATAAATCTGCTACCTTACAAAAAATAGTGCAATCTTCTAAGGCTCTTAAGATTTTCAAACCATAAACATGCATTCAAATAACCCTATTGTAGTTGAAATGAACAACATTCACGATTGAACTAAGCACAAGGAATATCAAGTCCAGGCCAACTTTGCAAAGCAACTAACAGTCAGTTGGTTGCGAAAAGTATGGACTAAAGGATTGCTGCAACATTTAAGTATTGGATCACAAACATTATCAAATCGAATCTATCTAGATATTTACCGACTCAAAGCAATTTTAAAGATGGAATGGCTAAAACCATGTAAAATAAGAGAACACAAATATGGAACCAAATCACAATGTCGCTATTTGCATTCGAAATGTTCACTGTAGCAACAATCTTAGCTTTTTGTTAAAATATTTGCTTGAGGGTCACTACCTGCTAATTTACCCTACTTCTATATTCTAATTACAAATTTGAACTATTTTCGACTGTCTAATTCTTCTAACTTTTTCTAACCCATTACAAAGAGGCCCAATGCCCAATATTTAGAAACTCCAGAAAAACCCGTCAGCCAAGCAAGGGTTTTGTAGCAATAACTCTGCGCAACCACCCAGCCAAGAAGGTCATCGAAATGGGTCAAATAGGCAATAAATGTGTGTCCCGTCGAGGTTGGCCCTGGATCCATGATGTAGCCCGGTCGTCGTGCGGGAAGATAATGGGGAAGCACAAATCGCGTCGTCGCCCATCATCAGCTCCCTTCCCTATTGTCCTTGCGCCGATCTAACTCTTTGTGTAGCACCACGAACGCCGCAACCAAGTTGGCCATAGGTGGTATTGGCAGAACCCTAAGTCGCCTCTCAATGGATGCAATCTCGTCTCTTGAGTGTTTGACCGACCTATCCCAGTTTGCTTTGTGTGCCACGTGCTTATCAATAACTGCAAGGTAGGTGGCCACATCATCTAGTTGGTGCTCGGAGACAGACCCGTCATCAAGTGGTGCATAGGCATCACGCCACCACTCATTCTGCTGTTCAAAATTCAAATACCTGGGCACAATTTCCCTTTGTCCTGTCATAATTTTGAAAAAAGCAATGGAGCCATCATAGACGCCAACTAGGGTGTCATTAATGTGCTTTCTCTGTTTGTAAATTTTCCTCAACACTTTCTGCCAGATTTGCAACGTTTCAAACCATTCCCATGGCTCGGAAGCTCTGGAATAAGGAAGAATCCCGTCGCTAACCAACTTGTCTCGGGTGTATCCCATTAGGGTCCTAGTTTTCTGTAGCATGAGGTCGGTGTCCCCTTTATCCTGCGCCATTACTTCGTTCAACCGTTCAGTGGTCATGACAGCATCTTTACCGACTGATAAAATTTCCTTGATAGCTTAATCACCCTTGATTTGCACCCCTTTCAACCAATTTACAGTGGAAAGGGTGGAAGCCTTCATCCTTTCAAGCTCAGATATAGTCTCTCGAGGCAGAGGATTGGTGGTAGAGGAAGAGGGATTGATTGACTGCAATGGCCTCATTAATTCCTCCAAGCACTTCTTGAGATTCTCATTCTCTCTCTTCAGCTCCTGCTTGGTTTTTACCTCCTTTCTCAATCTATCCACAATGACTGCGCTGGATCCCTCATAATCCTCAATGTCCTGCTCAACCAATGTAGGCCCAAGATTGAAAGTCTGTATATTATAATCACTTCCAGCCACATCGTCTCTATTTTTATCTAGAGCAGGGGTGGCAACATGAACAACCTTGTTATGTGCCTCATCCCTTTCAATTCTTGAGATCACTCGAGCCTTTTTCTTACCTTTATCTTTTCCAATTTTGGCTAGCAGTGCATCCCAATTAGGTGGACTATCTTCTACTACCACCTATTTTCTTTTTATTTCCCTGTCAAGCCATTTAGGGACAGCAGGATCTAATTGATCCTCAACCTGTTTCTCTGCATTTTGTAGATCTTCTGCTATTTCCTCATTCAAACTTTATTTATCAGGAGTCTCATCGGCCTTACTTTCTTCCTCTTCAACATATTCTTCCTGATGCCTAGGTGATGGGATCATTTCTGCCTCTACCTCCCTCGGAGGAGATTCAACTGTTTGAGTTCTAATAGGAGAATCTATATGTGCAATCACTAGGGATTGCATTATCTTTTCAATCTCTACCTCTGCAC
Organism: Sequoia sempervirens; assembly: GCA_007258455.2. Lineage (NCBI taxonomy): Eukaryota > Viridiplantae > Streptophyta > Pinopsida > Cupressales > Cupressaceae > Sequoia > Sequoia sempervirens. Next base: position 7,183 of record VDFB02277748.1, read on the forward strand.
TGTGGAGATCTCCTGCATGGAATTCTTCACCTTCAGTATCCAAATGATCCTCAATATTTTCTTCTTCACCCGGTTCACTTTGAATTTCATGAGTGGAAGGAACATCTCCAAGGTGCACCCCATGGGAGACAACCGGAGGGGAACCTGCCCTAGGCACATCGTCCTTAGGAGAAGGAGTCCTAGACTTCCTTGCATACACTTTGGCCTTCTCCTCTGAGCTTTCAACATCTATTATTGGTGGGATAACTACCTCCTCTGCAACCCTAGAGCCAGCCTTCTCTGACAATTTTACAATTCTTTTCCTTTTGGGCACAGGAGCATCAACTTCAGGACTCTATGTTTCAGTCACTTTCTACTCAGGCTTCTTAGTCGTAGTCCTTTTCTTAGCCTTCGGCTTCCTCTATTTTTCTGTTTCCTGGGCCTCTGTTTCTTGAACACCTTTAGATTTATCTCTGATAGGAGAATCTAGCTTGCTCTTGGGATCCCGCTTATTGGATTCCTCAGAAGTAGAATGGGGATCCAAATCTCCCATCAGGTTGTATGTGCATTGCACACCTTTATTCTCCAACCCCCACAAAGTGTGTTTGAGCCACATCTTGGTAAATTTGAGAACAGGATCCATCAATTGTTTCAAATCTGTTTGTTCCTCTTCTAGCCAATCCACAACACTGATCGGCCTATCCTTCACTACTTCATAGGCATGATCTTGGATCAAGTTCCCATCATCCTCCAACTGATCAGGGACTGCCCTCACATTGTACAATCGGACTGCATCAACCAGAAGTTGAGAGAATTTCTTCTTTCGAACATCATACTCATCACTGTAGTTGGCCCAATAGTCTTCTAAGTTCACCTTATGGCAATATTCCCTGCTGGCTCTCTTTTGAGCCTCCCCTGTGATATCAAATATGGACCTTTGGGAGTGGAGAGACAGGCCAATAGTACTCAATTCTTCCCATGAGGCTTGGGTAGAACCGATAGAAGGACATACCTCCCCAGTGCCAATCCTTAATGGGAACTCTCCACCAAATCTAGTCTTATGCTTATCCTTCTTGACAATTGTATCAAAATCACAAATCTGTCTTGTTACTTCCAGCAATATAATGTGGTCACTGGGGTACCTTGGAAGTCTGTATGGGGCCTTTTGGCAGCCATCAATCCAAATGTAAGAGAAGGTTGGAAATTGAATAAAACAAGCTCCATATTTCTTGATGAGCTCCTTAGCCAGATCTGAAATCCTGACATGTTCTGCTTCCTGAAGCATTCTGGTGATATGCATGGTGAATGCATCATTTTCTCTCCTATAATTTGAACCTCCCTAATGCAATTGAGGGAAAACTTCATAGATAATATCTTGTCCAAAGGTGCCTCGTGTATCCAGTCCTCTGTAGGGATGGAACCTAGCAAGTGCATAAACCAAGTATGAAGTCATTGTGAAGGTCTTTGTCTGCAACACATTGGACAATTGCTTATGAATCACCTGACTTTTGACTCCTGCCCAATGGTAGTTAACCTTCTCTTCTTCCATCCTTACAATGGCATGCCACATCCAATTCTCAAATGTACCAGCACTCTTTAATCCAACCACCCTGCTAAGAAAGGTGATGGCATCATAATACTCCTTCTTGAATTTGGCTTTGAATAGCTATTTGGGCAGTTTGGAATAATGGGACTTGGGTTTCTCCATCCAAGAGTTAATAAGCTGCTGAGACTTCACGGTTTGGTCGTCATAGTACTCCTGGGCTGCCTCAATGGTGAATCCTACCACATGAGATTTGTCGGGCATGTTGAAGGTTTGAGCGATGGAGACCGGGTTGAGATTTGCAATAATTCTCCCTTGAGGACCAATTATCCTCTGTGTCCTTATCATAGTGCCTAGCGCACTCAAGGACCAGCTCATAGCATTGCACTATTGAAGGGAAACCAGCCACATGGACCAAACCTGACTCTTTCATTCTTCTAGTCACCAAAGGAGGATCCTCAGCTGACGTCCTTACTTTAAATTCCTCATAGTTCCAGAGGCCAAAGTTGGTATCAGTAACTTCTGACCAGACAGAAGTGATCTTACTCTCTGGGACCTTTCTCGTAATGTCCAACTTGATCCTTTTTGCATCAGACAACGAGGACCCTACTCCAGCCTTGCTTGATTCAGCCTGTATTCAACATGAAAACATAATAAGAATCACAGGAAAGCAAGGTTAATCCATCACAACACCATTAGAATGCATCTCAAATAAACAAGGTGTTATTAAAATTCCTACTCTAAAATGTCTACAACAGAATTCCGGGGTTTGAATACCCGAGTGGAATCTAGGCGAGAGGAATTTTAGAAAATTTTAGTCTGCCCGGATTCCAATGGAATAACCAAGAAACACCTACTTAATCCTTAAATTTGATCACCTTTCATTAGTAGACCACGTGAGAGATCCAAATATAGCATGAATAAACCAACAAATGCAACACAAATTACAAACGAATCCAATTGTTTCATGTTCCTTTGTTTTTCACCAAATTTCAGAAAAATCCGTGAGGGACAGATTTCCACGGAGAATGAGCCAAATGGGAATTCGGGCAATCCAGGAGACAACAGATTTTGGAGAAATCTAGACCTGGTGGACATCCGCGGGTAGCACAAATTTCCAAATCAGAGGAGAATCCGGAGTGAGGGCTTCGACACAAGTTTAGAGTCTCACGGAGAAGTCTTAGCGAAAGACGGATGTCACGCCGAAAGGTCATTAGAAAAGCGGGTCTCGCCAAGACATGGTAGCTTCAGTGAAAGGTCCCAGCGAAATGGAAATGCTATGCAGACTAAGGCTGGTTTGAATTCAAGAGAGGATACAGCGAAAGGTCTACAGAGCTTTGCCTTGCTAGGAGCGAGAGGGTTTTACCCATAACGTCCTACAAAGCTGCGATAGTCCACCGGCCGAAGGGAAGGCATCGACGAACTCAAAATCATGAAGGGTCGGTGGAAACGATGGATGTCTCCCCAATGGATAGACTTCGGCAAAGGCTGTGATACTCGGTAAAAGGTCTCTTCGAAGGTGAAAGTTACAGCGATAGAATGGGAATCGGTGAGGCCTTTGGGAGTCACTATGACATCTCAGCAACTTAGTTTATCTTACCGATAGGAAGACTTCGGCAAAATGTAGGGCGATCGGCACAAGGTTTCCCCAAACAACAGATGTCCTAGCGAAAAGTGAATATCAGTAGAGCCCATAGATCCCGCTGAGACCTCTTGGTGACCAGGGGTAGTCCTACCGAAAGTGAAGGTGGAAAAACACGTCAGTAAAAGATTTTCTCGCGGGGTGAGGTCCTGGTGAACGCCAAGGTTTCACCAACTAATGGGCATACAAGATCCTATCAGTGTAAGAACGAAAATATCATGGCAACCTAACATGAACAAAGGAAGACCACTTGAGAAAACCTCTAGGTGATCGATATGACATCTTAGCGAGCCCAAATGGTTATAGCAAAGGGAATCCGAAAGAGATGGAGAGTCCCGAACTGCGACGCTAAGACATGATTTCACCCTGACACTGAATCAATTGCGGATTTCGACGAGTTTAGTTTGGGGTAAGCTAGGGATGGGCTCCTCTCATGAATTTCTTGGTATCCTTGGTCAATATTAAGATGAAATCTTCTAATATGGCATTGCCCTAGGTTTAAACCCCATTCACTCACCACTAGCACACAGGCTGGTCCAGAATTTAGTTGTTTTGACAGTTAAGCTACCGCTAGGGTTTACGGATTACTCTTAGGCAAGACTCATCAGAATGCAGATGAACATGTGAATTCAAAACTTGCCCGGGAGACAACAAGGATGCAACAATGAATAACCCTAGCATGAAACACACAAGAAACCAAAGCCAACAAGCCCCAATCGTGCCATTCCTAAATCAAATCAAAGCAAAGCACTCAAGCACATACCATTATGAAGTGGGAATTGGTCGCAGAAGCAACAAACGCGAAGCTCAAGGATGTCCACAATGAACACAGGCGAGGACGCACCAGAAACCACCACCAAATCAAACAAAGCAAGCCCAAACAATTCAAAATGAAGTCAATTAATCATAGAGAAGCACTTCTTAGCTCAAACTATGGCAAATAGTGAACACAATGGCACAAAAGATCCCAAAATCAAGTTAAGTACATTTCTCAGAGCCTGCACAGAGCCATTAATGCACTCAACAAGACAATCATGAAGCTCGGGAAGTCAACGACGGGGCAGAATCCGGGAAAGTCTGGCCCACGCGAAAATCCGCAAAGAACCAAAATTCCTAAACAGCAAGATCTAGCTAGTAGTTCAAGCAGGATATGGGAAAATCCGACTAGGGCGGAAAATCCTGGATCAGGGAAAAAGCCCGAAATTCAATCAGAACTCAAGATTTTCAACGAATAACCTAGGGAAAACACTTAGGCAATAAAAATAAACATTCAAGCATCGTGCCCAAGTAAGACAAAACCTCAAAAGAAAGGGCCAGAAAACCAAAAAACTGAAGCAAAAGAGGGTCCCTGCTTCCAGCGGGGCACGTGTGCGAAAAACTGCACAACAGTCCCTAAGGTATAATCACTTGCTCAAACCCACTCAGCTCACGCCCAATGAAGGCACACACATCCTGGCGAGTATAACAACCCAATGAAGGCACACATCCTACAAACATGTTAGCCCAACAAAGGCTTATGGCCTAGTGGACCAATATGGGATTGAACCTTGGTAGTTGCCACAAAAATGTTATGATTTGACAACTGCACTACGCCTTTGTCATATATATATATATTAATAATTAATAATTTAATATAAATTTTATTACGAATATATTATTTACATTATTAATATTTATTAGAATACTTAGAGGTCACTTTGAACACTTAATTTTGAAATAAATAAATAAACAATGCACAATAAGAAATGTATCTTATAATAATTTAAAATATATTTAAATTAGGTAGTGGAATTCATATTAATGGGTGAGAAATCATGACAATTAGAATATAACTTAATGTGTAAAGTATCTAAAAAATTTAGAGCTTGTTGAGTTAATTGTGGAATTAATTAAAAATCCTTCAATAAAATAATAATAAATCTGCAAATAAGCCTCAATTTGACTATTAATTTTATATTGGATTTCATCATTAATTTTTTCATTTTTATTATCACTCTTAGAATTGTATTTGTAATAATAATTGTAGAGGGGGACTAACTGCTCAGGACCCCAAGTCACGGGAGGGTCTAGAACAATCAACTGCCCTAATCTACCTCAAGCTAAGGATGAATGGGTTAAAAAAGTCTAAGGAATTGTTTAAGGTAAGTTTGATGTTTAAGAGGGTGAAAAGGAAGGACAACTGATCTGTCACTTTCCTTCTGTTGACCCGAGAGTTTAAGAAAGTTAGGTGAGCAAGTTCTCGGGTTTGGACTGCAACTTCAATAGCTCTCTGCCAAAGGACCCCAGCACAGAAGACGGGTGACAATACGATGCACTGGCATCGCAGTTGGGCATTGGCGTTCATACAAACAGAGAATGTAAAGTGCAGCTGAAACTTGAAAAGAACTTACTAACAACCTGATTAATGTAGTACGACACAATAACAGGAACAAAAAGCAACTAAACTACTAAAACATCAAGAAGAATACTTTAACTTGATAGATAGTTTGGCTAAGAACGAAATAACGAGTGAGGATGGTAGAAATCCAACTTACGATTGGTCTAGCCTCTTGCAAGATCCACACGAAAAAGGTACCTACACACAAAAAAAGGGGGAAAAATGTTGGGGTTGTTTTAGGGCTTGTCGTAGTCAAACCCCCATTTTGGTGTTCCCACCTCCATAGATAGCCAAAATAGCAATGATAGAGAAAATATGATAAATGAAGTATTGAAACGAAAGTACTATGCGCTATGCTAACAACAATATGCTACAAAACCAATACAATGATGTTAAACGAACGGATATCACCTCCCAACAAGATGCTCTCAAGGCATGTGAAGGAAGATGTGAGCTCGCAAGCTTGTAGAATGCCAATGTTGCTGCAACACCGAGAGGAGTAAAACAAGCAAAATGTCAACTTGGATCTTCAAAGATGGTGAGCATGTTGTGAATGAAGTGTGTATAATGCTTACAAAGATCAAGAAGTGTGTAGAATTGTGAAGAAGATGGATTGAATCAATGAGATAGTGTTTTGAAGATGAAAAGGAAGCCAAAGGAGCTGTTCAAGGTCGGTCAAGGGTGCAAGGACATTACACTTCATTGCCAATGGAGAATTGTAATGCCTCTGCAGATTCCAGAAGTGGGAATCTTGTTAGGACGACAATGCACCGCATAGATGTTCATGTGTTGCGCTTTTGTCACCGACAGAAATTCCCCCACCAACACTATAGACAACTACCAAGTGGATGTAAAGTGGGTGGAGGACATGGAATAGCATCCTCCTCCTCGAGGCCCAATGGAATTGTAGTGTTAGCATATCTACCTATACGATTATTCTACATTCAGCCTCCTCAAGGCCTACGTACCCCTCCATCCATTGCCATTTCATCGAACTCTTCCAACCACTCCAAGTCATACACAAGCTCAAGATTATTTACCCTCTTGAGATACTGACATCCTTTCTCTGCCAAAGCAGGGTTTGAGTGTGGAAGTTCCCTAGAATGGTATCCACTCCACCATGGCAGCATCCTCTACCACCATTTCAATGTCTCTTGGTCGTGGTAGACCAACGTCATATCTTGCCACCCTCAACACCTCCTCTAGTCCTTACAGGTACTTTCTTTTAAATAAAGTGGTGCCCTTTCACAATACAATTTGCCATATAAACTTTCTCTATTCTTAGAAATTTGTTGCTTTGCTATAATTTAAACCATAGGTTGCAGAGAGGATCAGCCTATGCTATTGGATTCTTCAAACTGACTTTTTTATTTGAATTTGAATCTTATTTGTGTAGCCCTAAACAGCTTTAGTTTTGCATTTTGTTTTGGAAAATTTGTTATCTAGTTTGTTATTTAAGACCAAAACCATTAAAAAATAACGAATAAACAACAGGTATTCAAATGAAAAGTACAATGCAGTGCACTACAAGAATAAACCTAAATAACTTGCTTATCATAAACATAGGAGAAACTTGCAATGCCTTATAGTGACCATCATTGAAAAGTCAGGTCCTAGCCAAACTCAGACCATGGCCTGAAACTTCTTAAAAAACGGAGGCAACTCTGCTTCTCTGCGATTTATCTGAGGCGTTAAACATTCAGAGGATTTCCATTGACAAAAAGATGTGTGCCATGTATTGTCACAAAACCAATTCCTGCAGTTTGCTGACGGCTAATGAAAATATCAAACAAAACAGAAAAGCCATAAAACTCATCATTTGAGCACCACCCATTTTGAGAAACCTGTCCTCACGAGTTTCTTTGCATAAGTCTCTGAACAGCCGGTGCTTAATGGCCCTAAAGGATTGATCCTAAATACCTTGACAGCACCCATGAAATCATTTCCAACAGTGGGTTGTGACTCGTTGGCCCAAACAGGTGACATGATGGTCATAGGTTAGAACACTGCAAAACTATCAGTCATGGGTTTCATCTTTTTTTTCTGACATCTTTGTCAGCAAGTATATTTGGTAGTTTCCTTGTATAAAATATTCTCATCTTACATTGGTTTCATCCTAACAGTCTACATATTCGTCAGCCCCTTTAGAATTGCCATATAAATGCGTAATTTTAAAATATGAAACGACAATGTAGCAATATAAAATATGTCAATTTCCAATAATAATTGGTCGATTAAAAAGCTAATTTTTTCATGATCAAAAGTTTTGGGAGACCTATAAAGAGAGTTCATCCTAAAAATAGCCTATCCTCCAAAATATGCCCTTTACACTGTTTGAGATCCATCTGAGTTTGGCTCAGATCTGGAAGTGACCCAAGAAGAAAACTTGCTCTTCAATTCATGACTCCATAATTCCTTCGTGTATTCCTCGATGGTATATCCTTTGTACACAGCAGGATGCTCCTCATCCACCATGGATTCTGCAGGAGCAATGAAGGCATCCATCGAAGGCCTAGAGAATGTAGCAATTGACATGCGTACAGAGGACATGTTAGTTACAGCCCTGTGCTCTGCACTTTTGAATCTCCCATTGCTTATAACCTAATCAAAACACACAAAAAATAAATTCAAAATCCATCCTTCAATTTCTTTAAATTGAAGTTATAAACTCTAAAAAATGGCTTGAATCAGTATTTTGTTTACTCAAAGACCTGAAGATGATCTCCTAAATTCACCACAAAGGCATTGGATATGGGTTCTACTGCAACCCAATTACCATCCTTGAGCACTTGCAGGCCGCTCACATCTCCTTGCATCAGAATAGTGATTAGACCTGGATCTGAATGAGGTGCCGTGCCAAAGGTAAGTTCTGGATTTGGGCATGGAGGATAATAATTTATAAGCAGTACCTGAGCAAGTGTCCCAAATGTTGTATTCAAATAATCTGCATCCAGCCCTAAAGCTTCAGAAATTGCAGCTAGCAGTCTCAAAATCAGTACTCTTATCTGTGTAGCATACTTCCCTGCATGCTCTCTGTAAAAATACAAAAATATGGTTATGTTTTTCTTTTTGATGATGGATTACCAAGTGTGATCCCAAACATTGATGCAAATAAATTACACAGTAAAATTTAGAAAAACAGCATTCTCAACGAAATTATTGTTAAGGGTTGCATTTTCTTTCTTTATTTTTTATTTTATTGATAATTTTTTATTTATGTGGGGCAGCCTTTAGATTTAGATGCCAAGAGAGGGTTATGTATGCAGTTAAATTCATCTAACAGATGGCACGACCAAAATTGAACAGCATTTATATACTCGAATATGTTACAAATCATCTGGGCTTCAAACAAGGTTCTCCCACTGTGAAAGCTCCTGTTTTTACATTATCTTTATTATGATTACCTGTATGCTGCAGGTTTTTCAGGCCAAGAGTCAATGACCTCCTCCAGAGGATGGCACGGATGTTTGAAACCATCCTTCCAGTTTAGGACTTTTTCTTTGGCGATGTTGTAGCTCGTATAAAGCCTGACTTCCCGACTTAAATCCTCCGAATATAGATAGGCTCTGTCTTCCACAGGCATTTCAAAAAACTCTTTGGCAGTATCCATCATGTCTTTCATCACCGATTCTTTGACTCCGTGATTCACAATCTGAATTTTCCGTCGGATCATTGATATGAAAGTGAAACAAAACCCATATAGATTTTTAAATGAAAATTATATATAAATAGAAGGTTACCTGGAAAAAGCCATACCCCTCACATGCATCCCTGATCTCCTTCACCAACTTTTTCCTATCAGGGCCATCTAAATCCTTGAGGTCTATCAGTGGAATAGCACAGGAATGACATACTTCAGACATGTGGGGACGTTCATGGGGAGGAAAGATATATTTTTCCTTAACCTCAAGATGGTTGAGCCCATTGGACATGAGTTTTTCAATAGCATTGAGAAGGGTTTCATGAACTTGTCCTGTAGATGACATCTTTGTAAGAGATGACCAAGAAGTTAATTTGAATTCTGTCTGAAAGAACTTTGTTTCTTGGGATCAGTTGTACTATATCTTCAAGATATGTAAGTCAATGTCACTCTGCAAGTAAAGGTACGGATAGTTGGATATTTCAGGAGAAGAG
>VDFB02277749.1:0-29725 GCA_007258455.2 Sequoia sempervirens
GATTCACATCTCTTGATATGATGGTATTTTCTTTGATGTAGCGTACTTACAACTCTCAAGAATTTCTTGAATTTGACTCCTGATAGACATACACAACTCTTTACTATTCTTAGCAACATCTTGAAAAAATCTATTGTTCCTCTCTTTCCAAAAACCCTAGGTAAGGAATGGGGGAACTTGTCTCTAGAGGTCGATAATAATATTGTGAGAATAGGGACATATACTCCAACTATCAAGAAACATTTTAATCGAAGGAGGAAAGACCCAATCAATCATCGGGTCCTTTAAGAAAAATGACCAAACTTCTTGAGCATAGGGACATTGAAACAATAGGTGCATAATGGTTTCTTCCTCATTATTACAAAGGTAGCATTTATTCACCAGATACCATCCCCTTTTCTTTAGATTGTCAATTGCCAATATCTTTCCATGCATCACTGTCCACCAAAAAATATTGATCTTGGGGATTAAATTCCTTCTCCACACCGTTTTCTAGTTAAAATCCTCCTTTTGGAACAACTAAGATTCCATCAGCTCATAAACAAATTTAACCAAAAATCTCCCCAAAGTACTTTTTGTCCAAATCCATTCATCATCCTTGTATACTGAGAAAAGATCAAGATCACCAATTTTCCTCAAGAGTGAATCCAAATAAACATCCCAATTTAGTTGTCTACTACCCCTAAGAACAACATTGTTCAAATAGTTTTTAAAGTTCATCCACTTTGGTCTCTTCCCTTCCCAATTTATATAATTGGAAACCTTTTTCCCAAAGTTTCTTTTCAACCTAATTCTGATAGTTTGGGGGTTGTTGTAGGCTGACAAGGGAGCACATGAAGTCCAAGCATCCTCCTAGAAGTATGTTTTATGACCATTTCCAATTCTCAATTTCTCTCATTTTGTTAGAGTGCCTCTAATCTTTAGCAAGTTATTCCAAAAAACTGAACTATAAGGAAAAGTATTTTCTCTGGGGAAATAGCTTGCATCCTTATTTCCCAAATACTTAGCCTATAAAATCTGTACCCAATATTTTTCTCTTTCCAAAAGAAACCATCCCATTTTTACCACAAGAGCTTTATTGAACACTTTTATTCTTCGTATACCTGATCCACTGTCCCTCTTCAAAGTGCATACAATATCCCATCTAACAAGCGTCATTCTTTCTCTCTTCCACCCCCAACCATAGAAATCTTCTTTTTGTATCATTTCTATTTTCTCAATGTAGGCCAGAATGTTAAAGAGAGAGAGAGATAATAAACCAGAATATTCTGTAAGGAAGCTTTTAAAAGCTAAACTTTCCCAGCAAAACTTAGCAATTTACCCTTCTAGCCAACCAACTTCTTTTGAATTTTTTCCACAATATAATTCTAGTAATTGCTATGAGGTTTTCTTGAGATTAAAGGTAAGCCAAGGTAGGAAGTGGGAAATTCCACCTCCTGGCAACCTAGAATATTTATAACTTTCTCTTTTATAATTTGGCTTGTATTAAAGAAATATATTTTTCTTTTCTGGTAATTGATATGTTGGCCTAAGAGTCGAGCATGTCTATCAAGAACTTCTTTCCATTGTCTCACTTCCAAAATAGAAGCCTCCCCAAGAAGTATAGTGTCATCAACAAATTGTTGGTGTGAGGCCTCGGGAGGGATGAAGCAACACGAAAACCTTTCAACTTTTTATTAACAAGTTGTCTCTAAATATTTCATCCCAAAGCTTCAACAACTATTACAAACAGGTAAGGAGACAACAGGTCACCTTGTATCAAACCACAACCACAAGAGAAGAAGCCTTGTGATACCCCATTAACCAAGACTAAATACTTAGGGGTAGTGACACAAGATCTGATTAGGTTGAGAAATTTTCCTTTGAAACCATTTTTTTCAAGAACAACAAACAAGAAATTCAAAGAGACCAGATCATAGGATTTAGAAATATCAATTTTCAAAGCCATACCTTGTTTTTTGCTAAGGTCCATAGAATGTAACACCTCATGAGTGTAAATAGTTGCATCCAAAATTTGTCTTCCCTAAAAAAATCCCTTCTAGTTAACAACAATCAACTTATTCAGTACTAATTTCAGTCTATTAACCATTATCTTAGAACAAATCTTATAAGTGGTGTTGCATAAATTGATAGGTCTATAGTCATTCATAGAAGCAACTTCATTTGTATTAGGGATAAGTGCAATGAAGGTGGTGTTCATTTGATTTAAAAGTCTTCCCAATCTGAAAAAATCTCTGACAACATTGAACAAGTCAGAGGAAACAATATCCCAATAAACTTGAAAGAAACTTGGAGGAAATCCATATGCCCAAACGCTTTAAAAGCACCAAAGGAGAAAATCGCCTCCTTAACTTCTTCCATAGAAACAACTTTAGACATTTCTTTTAAATCCTATTTTGAAATGGCATTTGGAATCACTTGCAGAAAGTCCAAATTAGAATTATCCTCCATAGGCATTTCAGGGAAATTTGAGAAGGAAACAACATCCCTTGTAATATCCTCCTCCCTCTCCAGTCTTTTGCATTAGGGGAATCTAAAAATCTAATCCTATTTCTACATTTGTGTTTTAAGTTGAACTGATGAAAGAACTTTGTATTTCTATCCCCTTCCCTCAACCATTGAATTCTTGATTTCTATTTCCAAAAAAAATCTTCCTTTTTGTTTATCTTGTACTGTTGAGCTCTAAGGTCCCTTTCTTGATTATAGATCTATCATCATCCATCCTACCCAATTCCATCAGATCCTGAATATCTTTAAGTTTTAGGCTTAAATCTTTTTTGGTGGTAAAAATATTCCCAACCTTTAACTTTCTCTTTGATCATTATCAATTTCTGAGCTAAACGATACATGGGAGTACCATCACAAGGAGCCTTCCACCATTCTTCAACCAAATATTTGAAGTCCGGATAAAGAGACCACATTATTTCATATCTAAATGGAAATGGTCCTTTTTTAATGTTATCCTCCCACCCCAGAAGGAGAGAATTGTGATATGATCCAGTTCTAGGGAGAGTCGTAAGGGTGAGATTCTACAAAATGTTCCAATTGGAGGAGACAAGAAAATGGTCTAGTTTAACTTGAATTAAATTGATACCCTGTCTTCTATTAGTCCATGTGAAAAGAGATCCCCTCAAAGGAATATCTATAAGCCCCACAGAGTTTAAGAAACCCGATAAGTCCACCATGATATTAGAGAATTCATTAAGACCTCCACACTTTTTTGAAGGATACAATGGGGAATTAAAATCCCCCTTAACATCCAAAACTCCTTTCTATTGATAATAATATCTTCCAACAAATTCCAGAGATCAAGTATGTCCAATCTTGAGTTAGGACCATAGATATTGACCATATTCCACTTGACCGAAGTAATTATATCTTTCATGGAAACTATAAGATAATTCTTGTTACAAAAATTTAGCTCTCCATCAAGCCTAAACAGGTTCCAACAAGTTGCAATCCCCCTGGAGGCACCATAAACATCACTTACTTCAAAATTGGCACTAGGCCAAAGCCATTTAATCACCTTTTTAAAATTTTATCTTTTCATTTTTGTCTCCTTGATTAAGAGAACATTCAGTTTCACCTTTACCAGACAAGCCTTCAACAAATGTTGTTTGTAGGGGCCATTAAGTCCCCTCACATTCCAAGACAACAAACACATTAGCACAAAAACGAGAAGTAGTATCATCATGATACTACTAAAGAATGGGAGAGGATCTCGCCCTACTTCTTCCTAGATTTACTCCCAGCCAGGGAGTCAAGGGTTCTTTGATTTCCAACAGCCACATCCTTAGTTGTATCTTTTTTCCTCGATTCTTTCAAGGGAGGTCTTCCCACTTTATTGTTTCCTCCCACATCCGGTTTCTTCTTCTTCCTTCATTTTGTATTTATCCTTTCCTTATCCACAACACCCTCTTTTGGGGGGAATAGTCATTCAACACACTTTTCTTGGCTTCTTTATTTTCCTTCTCTTGTTTATTTTCTGGCATTTGATCCATCATCAATCCCACACCTGCCAAAGAGAGCTCAAGGGAGGAAGTCAACAACCTTTCTATTTGGATTGCTATGTCTCCTTCCTCTATGGATTCCTTTGTGCATCAAGGGCATCAAACTCCTACACAAAGCACTGGGGAGTAACCTACACAAAACATCTATAAATAGGAAGAGCTTGAACCACTGACTTCAAAAGAGTTACATGCCCAGTCGACGAAAGCCATCGACAATTCCAATGACACCCTCCTACAAAATTTATCCAACACATCTTGCCAGTGATCTCTAAGTTGAGAGATCATTGAGATGGGAATCCCAAGATTAGAAAAAAGGAGAGAACCAATCTGAAACTGAAAAATTCGAGCAATCCTATTCTGAATAAGATGGGGAGTGTTAAAGAAAAAGATTGAAGAATTTTCCTTGTTGATCTTTTGACCAGAGGCAACCAGATGGATGTCCAAATTTTTCCTTCTTGAATTTTGGCCATGCCCATCAAAGCAATATCATCCACAAACTGCGAGTGAGAATAGGGATGCACCTCACCGCCCCAACTCCATCCTTGAATCAATCCTTGACAAATATGAGACTTGATAAGCCTTCCCAACGCCTCGTCCATAATAATGAAAAGGTAGGGAGAGAGAGGATCCCCTTGATGAAGGCCCCTAGAAGCCCCAAACAACTCTTAAGGCTCCCCATTAATAAGAACGGAAAAATAAGAGGAAGTAACATAACTCATTACCCAATCAATCCACTCCCTATCAAAACCAAAATCCTGAAGAATCTTTTGTAAGAAATCCCATCTGACCTTGTCATAAGCCTTCGCCATGTCCAGTTTGATAAACATAGCTTTCTCCTTTGAAATTGTCATAGAATGAATAGTCTCAGTAGAAATCACATTCCCATCAAGAATTTTCTTGTTAGTAATGAAACCCCCTTGTTCAACAAAGATCAAAGAGCTAATCCAAGGCTTGAGTCTTTACACTATCAATTTAGTGATAATTTTGTAGACCACATTACATAGCACGATGGGTCTAAATTTATCTAGACAATTAGCTCCTCTCTTAGGAATAAGTGCCAAAAAAGTAGATTTTATGGCCCGTAGCATTTTCTTATTATGTTGTGACTCTTGAACCATGTCAAGGAGATCCAAATTGATAGTTTCCCTAAACTCCTGAAAGAATTCAATAGGAATCCATCTAGACCTAGGGCCTTACCTTTTTTCATTTGAAACACCACCTCTTCCAACTCAGGCAATAGAATAGACCGCATAAGGGCCTTATTCATCTCATTAGAAACTAAAGAAGGAATGCAGTCTAGGATAGCACTCACCTCATTACCAGTAGGGAGAGAATCCCCAGTGAACAAACCTAAGAAGAACCAAACAACCTCCCTATAAATTTCAGCCATTGAGGACAATTGCAATCCCTTTGATTTAACTAGAGAGGAAATATGATTTCCAACCCTTCTAGCTTTGAAAAAATTATGAAAAAACACAGTATTACAATCCCCTTCCTACAACCAAACAACCCGAGACTTTTGCTTCCAAAAGATCTCCTCACACAACTCCCATTCTTCCAAATCCTTAACAATTGTTGACTCCTCCCTCAGCAAGTCATTAGTAAGACCATAGTCCTGGATTTGATGATTGATGGCAACTAAACTATCTTGAGCAAACATTTTATTATAGCGAAGTTTATCAAAGCATTGCTTATTCCACTTCTTGAGCTTATACTTCATGAATTGTAGTCTTTTGGCGAAGGAGTACATAGGCCTACCATGAGTAGGCTTCCCTTGATGCCACCAATCAACCATATGGTCATGAAGAGAAGAATCTCATAGTCACATGAGTTGAAACTTGAAGGACGGGCTCCTAGGGACTCTGACTGTAGTAGCTGAAATTTTAATCGACTAGTGGTCTGACCCTTTCCAATCCAAAATCTCCAAGCTGGTAGACCACCTATCTCCCACCCAAAAGAAAGAAACCAGAAAATGATCTAACCTCTCAGAAATAACATTCTCCCCACATCTCCTATTGTTCCAAGTGAAAGTACCATTGTTTGGCTTCACATCAACAAGATTCAAAAAAATCTATATTCTCCCTGAGAATACTAGCAAATTGGTCAACCTTGACAATCCCAACATGTTTCTCCTTGAGACAAGAAACAACATTGAAGACCTCTGCCATAATCCACGGGAGTAAAGGAGCCAGAGATCTAATATATCTAAACATGAGCCAACAACTAAGCTTTACCAGAAAGGTCAGTAGGAGCATAAAAATTAGTAAAGGGTAGGTTTCACTTGATTCCAAACTAGAAGAAACCACAGACATAGTCGAGTGAATCGAACACCACCAAAGAGGAACAATCTTCCTTGGATCCCAAAAACAAGCCATTCCTCCAGAATTGCCATGATCCCCAACACACTGAAAAAATGGACATGAGACCAAATGCTAGAAGCTCTATTCAACATAACATACATAGTAACTTAGTTTACTGCAAGAAAACCATATCAAGACCATGAGTACCAATCATCTCCTGAATAGCCTTTTGTCTAGGGATGCAATTCATACCCCTCACATTCCATGAGATGATAATAATTTTTGAGATTGGGAGAAGAGGGATTCAATGGTTTTCACTAACCTCGAGTCCACCAAATTTTCCCCCAACAGTTTAACCTTCTCCAAATCCTTGCGACCCACCTTGGATGGTTTCTCTGAAGGCTCCTTCTTCAGGGGCTTTTGTTGCAGACCCAAAGCATGCATAGTTCCACTACTTTCCCCAAAATCTAAAGCCACCTTAGATTAAGAGGGAGAAGGATCCTTCAGGATATCAACCTCATTTAAAACCATTGTCCTGCCTTGTTTTGGGCCCCTCGAAATATGAGATGCAGCCTCTATGGCCATCAACTCAACCTGTGTTTCCCCCAAAGGCAGGTTCTACAATTCATTCACTTTGTCTCCAGACAAATCTACTCCTAAGGACCCCACACCAGAAGGAAGCTCAACAGAACACCCCTCCTCTTGGACTAAACTAACAAGACATGTTGAGGTGGTTGTTTTGCTACATGTTTTTTTTCTCATTTTTCAATCAAGATAATCACTCAAGGATCCTTCTAGAAGGTCCATGGTTTCTTGGGAAGAATGGCCTTTGTCTAAAAAATTAGTCTCTAAGTTTTAATCCAATGAAAAATAGCATTATCAAATTTCTAGTTTGGGTTAGATTATTGGGTCTGCCATTGGAATACTAGTATGAAGAGATTTTTATGGGTATTGCCAATACTTTTTAGTAGTACATTATGGTGGATGTGGTCACAAATTTTAGGAATGTTTGTTGTTTGTTAAATTTTGTGTTCTTGTGGAGGAAAACAAGATCCCTTCACCTATTACCTTATCATCAAAGTTGGGTAATTGGGTCTAGTAGATAAAGTTTGAAAACTTTTTAGTGGTTTGCTAGCATTGTTTCAAAGTGAGCCATGTTGTTGTTTTTGTTTTCCCAAGCAACAAGAAATATTCCATTTGGAGGAAAAAGGAACAAGAAGAAATTGGTGTTTATGATTGCAACACCACCATTGAGGTTTTGCAAAAGGAAGGAAGTTGGGGGAACACTCCTAAAGACTGTATTGTGATGGTGAACCCTTTGATTCAAAGTGGGGCATTAGGGCCAAGAGATGGGACTACTTGTGGCCCTTTAGATCTTTGGGTCTATCATTTGTCAATTATTGTTGTGCCTCTTTGTTAGCATTTTTTTGGTTGTGGTGTAGTTGTTTTGCTATTCATTTCTCTTGATTCTCCTTTGTTATTTTTACGAACTTTATTAATTTATCCTCCTTATTGTACAAGAGTCTAGACCCTTTCAAAATTCTTTTTTTCCTTAATAAAAACAATTATATTCACATACATTTTAGAAATATAAAATTATTACTAAACTAATGAAATCAATAATGAGACCCATAGTATTAAATATCCCCTTGGTTTGAAATAATGCACTGAGATGGAGAACCCTGCACATGATGTAAATAACATGGGGGTTTAGTTAATTAGCGTGTAAGTTAGGACTATAGTGTATGTCTAGCTTAATGTTAAAGCAATGACTAATTATGTTGCTTCTATTGTATTCATTATTGAAGAATCTTACGAGTTTAAGGATAGTTGTAGGTGAAACCCTTCATTGATACCTTGAAATAAAAGAGGGGTTAAAATTTATTCAAACTAGAAGAAGTACATAGCGCGGGCATGAAATAGCCCTATCAAGAACCACTAAGTGGTCTAACTATTGAGACAAACCCAGAGGTAATTGACCCTTATCCACAATATTCCACTGTTGCATGTGATCAGAAGCCCATTTGGCCAGACAATCTACAACTCCATTCCACTCCCTAGGGATATGAGTGAAAGTAACAGAGTCCAAGGAAGCACACAAATTAAGAATCTGGTTAACAACCAAAGCTAACTTCCAACTAACATCCTCAGAATGCTTCTGATTCAACAGACACACCACCACTTGCGAATCTGATTTACAAATGAACCTGCTCCATCCAAGAGCACAAGCACGCTCCACAACATATAGAATAGCAATGGCCTCCATCAAATTGTTAGTATAATGCCCTTTATAAATGGAAAACATAAACTGAACAATCCCCAAGCTATCTCTACCAACCCCACCAATACTTGCAAGACCTAGGTTTCCCCAAGAAGACCCATCCGTGTTGATTTTAAGAATTCCTTGTGGAGGACTCCACCTCCCCACCCTGTTTATCTTCCGAAGAGGGTGTCTACATCTATTTCTCATAAGCCGACCTTATGGAGGAGGAAAGTGGAGATGGTTATAGCAAAGAACATCACCAAGATCCACAGCATCTGACAAGTCACATTTAGCCGAAACGGTTTCTCTTAAAGAATGGAGGATTTCCCACCACAAGTGGTGAGTCCCCATCAACACATCTTGAAAGGTCTGATGATTCCTCTCCAACCAGATATGCCAAATAATAAAAGAAGGTCCAAGAGTCCAAGCAACATGAAGAAAGGAAGTCTTAACAGGATCCTTGCCCCATCGAACAAAGAACTCAGCCAAAGAAGAGACGTGCCAACAAGCTTGATTCCACACATCCCACCAAAAGTGCCAAATATGTCTAGTGAAGGAGCACTGGAAAAAGAGATGAGAGACAATTTCTTCACTATTACGACACAACACACACATCGAGGGGCCTTGAAAGCCACGCTTACATAAGTTATCCCAAGTAATACATTGATTGTGGGCCACCACCCACATGAAAAAATTGCACTTGGGCCATGAGAACTTATCCCAAACTTGTTTCCACCAAGGAACCTGAATGTCCCCAAAAGTCTATCGCACCAACTTAACATAACCAACAAAAACAAAGAACTTTCCAGACAAATCACTGCTTGCCCAAGCCAGAACATCATTCCCATCCAAGGTAGTGCACTCCCGAGTCTCCAAAATCTGAGCCAACTCCTGCCTATCATCGTCGGATCCTCTTGGAGGCCAATTAGAAGGATGTTTCATTGATAGCTACTATACGATGCATTTTTTAATTCTTGGCATGTCAGTGTTTTGGTTTAAAATTTAAAAAAAAAATCTAAAGCAAAACTAGTAAAATTAAGGATTGAATATTTTAGCATTTACCTTTCTACCCATGCTTGTGGCTGCAAACTTGCACCCATTAGAGACTAACAGAGATTCCAATGTCTGTGCAGCACGTTTAGCTTCCTCTTAGGTTGAGTTTATCCAATTTCTTCCTTGTAAATTGATAAACTTCAACACCATGTTCCATAACCAGTTCCATATCTTTTGTTCGTATTTTTTTCCCATTTGGACCATGATGCTTCAATTTCAAATTATCACCACAAATTCTTTGCCAATCAATCTCTGTAAGGTAGAGCAACCCATGTCATGCTTTCAAAAAATTCTTGGAAGGAATCTTTATCTTGGTCACCGGAGATAAACACAATCACCAATTTCTCAACTGTACTCTTGAAATCATTTAAGAAATTTATAAGTTGTGGAGTGAACCTCTACAAGGAGGGCATCTGTGAGCTGCAAAATGGAGTCTTGCCCAACTCTGATACATGCACCTATTTATGAAAATGTCAAATTTGAGTAATATGTATGTATTTGTAGGGATATCAATTTTTAATTTTATGTTATTTGTTAAATTGAATGGTTTTTAATGAGTATATTAAAGATCAATTTTTATTGAGTAACAAGTTTTCAACATCATAAAGAATGAAGCCATGATCATACAAAAAGCAATTTTGATGAAATGGATATCTCTCAAACCTTCTCTGTCAAATAAATGTCAACTTAAATGCATCCCATGTTAAATTTATATGGACATTGCAATAAATTTAACATAGAATTCTCCAACTTTTAAAAAGTAAAATTTTATACTGCTTTAGAATAAAAATATGACATGTCTATATTCACAATAGCATAATACAAAGTTATGCTAACAAAACAGAAGCTCAACTTGGATCACGATAAAATAAATCTCACCTTTCTTCCTTTATTGTCAATGACAAAATATCAGTTAGAAAAGAGGAGAAAAGAATTCAAGGACTCTTAAAGCCTAATGACCTCCATAGCATTAAGTTCACTGAACCTCTCTTTACTATATGAACATGCCTAAACAACATACTTTCAAATGATACTTATACCTTCAACCCTTACTGTTTTGTATTTCTCGTACAAAAGCATAAGGGTAAGAATTCTTTTGACATCAAATGCTCAAGCTTTGTCTTTGGCCTATGTGTGAGAGAATGGCAAGGAAAGTCATGACATGGTCCTCTTATATTCTTTAAATATTTTTTATTTTTATATTGAACAAAAAGATTGCATCTTCATTTGTTGATACATGATTTCAAAACTTCATTTTGTATATACCTATGAAAAAACATCGATAAATACTTTACAGAGAAGCACAAGTTGACAAAAAAATACAAATTTTAGATAAAGCTATATAGAAAACTCTAAAAATTATGTTTCATCTTTCATCTGCAACAATACATAAATTATCACTTGAAATTATAAAGAAAAGTATAATATATTGCTAAATACATGGAGTAATCGTATGCAAAATCTTCAAAACAGAACACTAATCATTTATTTCTTATCCTTAAGGAAAAGTCTCAAATATTTCCTTTTTATGGTACAAAATCTCTTGCGACATCAACTTTTTTTGGAGTGGTATGATATGCTACTAGAAATTGGAAAAATTAATAATACCTAAATACAAGGCTAAACATTTATGAATGTATAAATAAAATTTATATAATAATATTCAATGTATAAATCATTAAAATTTTAAAAATTATATAATATTTTTTAATTATTTATACATATATATCTAAAAATGATCTGAAAAAAGTTTAGAATCATAGTTTAGAGTTATTTTGGATGTGGGATAAGTTTTATTGGCAATCCTTTAAGAGGAAGAGGCATAGGATCTATGATTACCTTCTCATCAGGATCCACTAGATTCCACCTAAAATTCTTTAATACATTATGCAAGAAGACCAATATTTCCACTCGAGCAAACTCATTCCCCGTACACATTCTTGGTCCACCTCCAAAAGGAACAAATGTATAAGGAGCGGGGCCTGCTCCTTCATATCTAGATGGATCGAATTTCTTTGGATTAATGAAATACTTAGAATTGAAGTGGGTTGCATTTACTGTCCAATGTGCCTGCATACAACATTTAAAATTACCAATAAGTCATTCATTAATTTTAGATAAAAAAAAATGTGGTTTGTGAAAACTTATAAGAAAAATTTGTCCACTTCCATATGAAAAATAATATCATAAAATACCCTTAATTTGATCTAAATGTACCTTCCATCCTTTAGGAATACTGAATCCAGCATATATGAAGTCTTTGATAGCTATACGAAAGGATCCTTGCATCTAAGTGTTTCTTGAACAACTCTCCATGTATACTTCATTCTTTGAAGATCCTTCCACTCTAAAAGTGCCTTCTTCCTTAGAACTTGCAATTTCCAATTGTTCTGTATAAAATCAAATATATTATTTATATTTTCTTATAACTCAATATCATAAATATATAATAATTAGGTAGTAACTCAATATATGCAATAAAACTGGCACCCAAGCAAAGAAAACTCTCATATCATTCTAATTGAAGATGTTTAAAGCTTTACTAAGTAAAGAAAATGTCAACTCCTTAAAATTTAAGCTTGAGACCTTCTCATCGCAATGTTTGCAATTAGCATATGATTTGGGATTTGATTTGCTTTCTTCCGACAAATCATGTAGGTTTGAATGCACGAAACCCAAATCAAATTAGCTTAATCAATGGAATTTAAATCTCTAAGTCCAAGCATGCTTAGAATGAAAGAGAAGAATCGAGCTGTTCACAAATTAAGAACAAAAAACAGAGTTAAATTACCTTGCAGAACTTGATCGTAGCAATGGGGGTTTTCAGCCAAGAATTTGAACAGCGATGTTAGGGCAGAGCTACTGGTATCAAATACAGAAGCACAATTATGTTGTCCTTGATCTCATCGATCAAACCCCTGCTCTATTACATAGCAAGCAGAAGCCCAAAATTGAGCTAGCTGCAACGGCACCTTGTCTCAATTTTCCCAAAAACACAAGAATGAGCGTCAAATATGAACTCAGTTTTATGGCAATGACAAATCTACAAGAATACCGATAGAAGATTACATTGTCCAACTATATAACATTTGAAATCAATCAAAATCAACACTGTAATAATATCAATAGATAAAAACTGATCAAAAGAATTGGTGAGTACCTCTTCATCCTGAAATCCTAACCCAAATAATGACCTTGTTGAAATTCTCCTTGACAGCATCAAAACAAAACCCATTTTCTAAAAAGGATTAGCTTTGCCAAAGAAGCAAGGACCTCCCTGCAGGTTACACATGCAATCCTCAAGGGTTTGGAAGGAAAATAGGAATAATTCATTCGATCTGGCAAGCACCCAAAATTGGCTAGACACACGCTCTTTTTAAAAAACTCAGCATCAAACAACATTTACATTTGAACAAAATCCTGCGAATCTTCCAATGAAGGCATTCCCCAAATATGTAGAAGCCTTGTCTACAACATTAGGAATCTTCAGAAAAATGCCTACCCAAGGAAAAAGGATCTTCACTCTAACATAGTTCGAATATAAGCCTGGTTGAAACAGAAGAGACAACTCCAACCACTGGCACCATAGACGAAGCTCCAGCCTATTCAACAATAATAAGCATGACAGACTCCTCGATGGTCAGAACATTGCAAAAATTCATTTGTAAGTCCAAATCAAAAGCTTGGAAAGAAACAACGGGACGGGCACTTTTATGTCCCAAGAGTGCTAGTGACGAGAGAAGGCTTCACAATAATGGAGAAGCCCTCGCTAGTGCCATCCTACAGAAGCTCCACATGTGGTGGTTTTACAAGACTCGTCACAACCCTAATAGGGCACCCACAACCACAAGAAATAACCCCATCAATGTCTGAACAAAACAATGTGTCTCCAACACAGTCCACGTCTAGAAGAACAACAGGGGCTTCCTTCATGGGGAGAAGAAAACCCTTGTGCAGCCCCAAATTAGGGCTATCATTTGAAGCTGCAATGGGATTTCCTCAGGGACATTCCTAATGGCTGTAGGAGAATCAATCCACCCGTCCTTAGACGGGCCTCGAGCAGCAAGTCCAATAGTAATCTCATCCTTCTCAATGCAATAGTCAGAATAATCATCCACATCCTCGTCCTCTGAATCTTCATCAATGTCTCCTCCAATGAAAACCTTCTGACTTATGGAGGGTTTACAATGATAAGACCTGTTGGTAATAAGTGTTATCATTGATGTCGATTCAAGATGTGTTGTCATTGATGACAAATATGTGTGTTTAAGATTGTATAATACTTTGCGGATGTGCATGATATCAGCTAGCGCAAGTCAGCAATGCAGTGTGAGGAACATTGGTGATCAGTCTGATGTCTAAGTATGATGAGAGGTGGTACACTTGTTCCAATATGTTTCCAACATACTTGTGTTGATATTTTACTAGTTTAGTGTACCGCACTTTGAGATATGTTCTAGAGGTTTTGCTAAGGCAATTACAAAGTATACTCTAGGACAGTGTAATGGTGTTCTGGTTTGCATCCTTCCGTAGAGAAATTTTTTGTCTTGGGGTTCAAAAGATAAGATGATCGAGATGTGAGAGTGTTATATCCAATAATTCAAGTCATTACACCCCATACAGTGAAAGTTATAATTGACAAAGTTTCAGTTTGTGCTCTAGCAAAGTAAAGTGTTGATGAAGGCCCATTGAAATGCTTTGCATTCCTCCGGTTTGATAGATGTGGTTGTGAAAACTTAGGAATATGCTCAGAAAGGTGTATGGGTTCATCCTCGCAAGTCTAAGATGTTATGGTGTACAACAATGCAACATCCTATGCCTTGAAGTGTTACAGTCTATCTAAAATGCTTTGTTTTCATCAATTCAATATGTTTCTCTTCTTGCACCAACATCATGATCAATTTCTTCAGGAGAAGGCTGAAGAGATATTGTGCATAGTATATATTGTTCTCATCTTGATCTGCATAAAGTTTTTGGTCTCTCCCCTATGCTGTAAAGTTGAACTGTTGGCAATTTTGGTGGTGTTGTCATTGTTTATTAGGACAAACTTGTTTCTTTCACTGCGGTTGATCCTGATTAACTAATTTTTCTTTGGAGGATATGTTGTGGTGTTTTTGGAGCCTGTTATGTCGTATCTTGATCCACAACACTTTTTCTCTTCACAATGTATCATATGTTTCATCTAAAGGTCATCTTGGAGTCGACCTAATTGGGGATCTTGAGTTGTTGCAAAGTATATTTATAGAAGATCAAAATCATTTGTGAATGTATTGGTGAATGGTGAATTTAGATTGTACAGAGTGTTGAATATGAAGTGTGTGAAGTCAGTATGATGGATTAATTGTGTGAAAAAAGGACTACAACATCAACATATGTTGGATGCTTCTTTATAGAAATTCATGTTCTCTTATAATTTTCATGTATCCTACTTTGAGATAGTGTATCTCAAAAGGTCCTTGTATCTTGCCCTAAGGTTGTGCGCCTAAGTCTACAAGTCTTGAGGTGGTGAGCCTTAAACAACATTGTAATTTTCGTAAGCAATGAGCTTCATATATTGTGAGTAACTCTAACTATAGTTTTCCCTTCATTGGGTTTTCCACATAAAAATCTCGGTGTCCTTGTGTTGTGCATGTTTACATTTCTGCTCTTCTTTCAATTAATGAGATGTGATGTTTTAATCTGCAAAAGGGAATGGTTAAAAGTTTTAATGTGTTGATTCACCCCCCTCTCAGTGTGTTTCAACAAGACTAACACTACTCTGCACTATGTTAATTTTTCCTACATGTTATTTATTTCAATACTGGTCAAGAATGACTTTGCTATAGATTGCATTGTCTTACAAAGAAAAAACAAATAATTTAATGAATAATTTGTACTTACCAAGAGAGTTAACTTTCTTTGTAATTGCTAAAAAGTAATTGCTAAAAAGATACTCAAATGTAAAAAATAGTGCTTTTGACATGTATTTTATATTTTATATTTGTCTTAATCTTTATACTTTTTCTTTTGTTTTTATAACTATAATGAAGTTGAAACATTAGAATAATTTATTTGATCATAGAAATTTCTTGAGATTAGTCATTTGACAATGGCAAGAAACATTTGATTTCTTGCAAATTCAATATCTCATAATCAATAGTTTCCATCATATCTAAGGTCAACACAATCAACATAAATTTATTGCATCTTGTTGCTTAATTTAACTCTATTGATATCTAGGTACTAGTAGACTTTTCAAGTAACTGGTAGCTCTTTCCATGGTGTTGGAAAAGTATCAGGGATATGATTTCAAGAAGAGAAACTATAGATGATTATCATGATCAGATACAAGTCCTTAATTGCTTAAAAAAAACAGTTGTGTTGAATGATTATAAAAATCACTATTTTTTTTAACTTGGTTGTATTTTGATCAGAAATTATGTAGATTATGGGAATCATGTGACATTAATAATCCAACGATCATCCCCATTTTTCTTATTACAAGGAAATTATACACAAATAATTGTTGAAATGACATGGCCTTCAACCATACAAAGGTCACAAGGGATTGCTCTTTCTTTGTTTTACTCTATAATTTAAGCATCTTCCTTTCACATGGAAAAGATTGTTCAATGCAAAAAATTTCATTGTTCAATTTGTTTTTTATTATGGTAAGCAGGGATTTTGAAAGAGCCCAAACCCTTGTACAAAAGCAAGAAATAGACAAAAAGAAGTAGGAAACAAGGGTCTCAACCCTATACAAAGACTGGATGAAATAGACCCAAACAAACCATAAATAACAGAGAAACAATACAAACAAGAGAAAGAGGAACAACAACAACCAAGCTGCCAAATAAGACAATAGACAAAAAAAGAGCGGAGACCACTATCGCCTCATATAGATAAACCCAAGTCAAGAGGGAGTTGACCTTTCACCCACAACACAAGTATGAGTTTGGAAAGAAGAAGAAGAAGAAAGACTTTTCCTCCTACGAACAACAATCTAAGCAAGATTGTCATCAAAATGCTCATTACAAGGGGAAGCATGAGGAGAAACCTCCATAGAGGGCCCATCAGCACACACAGAGGGAGCATCCACATGTGCAAGACAATGTGAATTAGGGGTGGATTCCCCCATAGGGAGCCCATCAACACAAGAAGAAGAACAAGGAGGGTCCAAAGCGAAGGGCAAGTCGGTCTGCAAGGGTGGAGGGGGCGGCAAGAGGTTTCACAATAGAATCTGAAGGCACTGGAAGTAAGAGACGTGTCATCATTGTTCAATTTGTTGATACATTATCTTTGATTATAATTGTGGTTTCCAATATCTTTGTTTTTTGAGTTTGTGCTCTCAACAACATATTGCATCATGATTTTTAAAAGACCTAATGTTGTTAAATACGTGTCAATTGAAATAACGATGAGAAAAATTATGTAGTACTAAATAATGCAAGTGGACATAAATACTTGCACCAAATAAACTACATATCGACCGGTACAATAAGTCAGAACTATATATATATATATATATATATATATATATATAATAGTTTTCTCTGCTGCAATGGATATAACAAATATATGTGAGAACCACCATACTAACCTGCAGTACTCCCTGTGCGAGCTCCTCGAAATCGTGGGCAAATTTGGCGACGGCAGGGTCATCTTCAATACTTGCAAACAGCTGACAAGCGAGAGAGAAAGTATAGATTTTCATGAGAGGAAAAACAGTGACCTCCTCTTCACCCAACCAGTGTTGAGCCAGATGACGTCTAGCGATCGAATCCACCCGACCTGTAAATTTCTGCAGAGCCTCCGGCTTCAAAAAAGTCATGACCATTCCCTTGAGCCTGCGCGCCTCGTCCCCCACAGCATTTATTAAAGACCTTTCGAAGAGTTTTCCCACAGAGGAAGGCCACGAATTCTGCACCAGTTTGTTCTCATTGGTGAACAAAAATCGGTTCCCATCTGCGCTGCAGAACGTCACAGTGGGATGGCCGACCAGATGGGTGGTGAAGATTTCGCCATATTTCTGTATACGAGTGTCGAAAAACACAAAAGGGGCTCCTTTTCTCTGCCATTTCAGGAATTCCAACGTTTCTCCAAGGAAGGGCCATCCAAACGTACCAGGTGGGCTTTTGCCCCCTACTCTTCTCTTCATATTTGTAAGTACTCCAATCAAACAGACCAACAATCCCATTAACACTGTTAAAGGAATTGGCTTTACACCATCATATCCATCGCCCACCCACTTCATCATCTCCATTGATGCTCAGCTGGAATTATGAACTGGATTGTTCCCTCCTTCAAAACTCAATCTCCTCCTGGCCGAGTAGAATTAGCTTGTATGCCATTCGGGTGGAAAATATCTTCCATTACAGACGATTCAAATGGGAGAATATTTCTGTGTGGCCTTGCTCTCTTCCCATTCACGTACAGATTAGGTGGAAGAATATGGGGGAAACATCTTTTTGTGGTCGAGCTCTCTTGAGTGTGATCTAAATATTTTTTTAATGTCAGGATTTGATTGTGTTTGACTTTTTTGTATTAACGTGTCGCATCTTCATTAAGTCATGGAGTGATAAAAAATGTCAGTGTAAAAAAACTCAAACGTAATCCCAAAACAACCTTATAATTTTAATTGTGTAAACTTGATATCCTTAATATTTTTAATGCTAAAATATATAGAGTTGAATCTTGAACCACTCCACACTAAGTCATATTTTTTGTAATCATATTTTTTAGATGTTTTATTTAATTTTATTTGATTCATATGTTTTATTAGTCATCTGAAATACCATTTTAAATTGAAACACTCCACACTAAACTAATGGATTGTGGAAAATTTATGTATACTACTCCTTTTATTTGACATTCTAATATTGTTTGTAATTATATTCTTTAGATTTTTTATTTGTTTTTATTTTACTCATATGTTTTATTAGTTGTATGAAATACAATCTTAAATTGAACTATAAAAAAATATTATATTAATAAAAAATTTGTTGTTTTGATATATCACTAAAAACATAATTCAAATTTCACCAAACATAAAAATCTAATTAATAATTAAAAATGGAAATATGTTTGTTTATTTTTCTTTATGTTTCAAAGGTATAACAATTAAGTTGTCCTTAAATACATTACCTAGTGTATAAGATGGTCTATTTTACATGGAAGTTATTATATGATGTCATTCGACCTAAATCCCATCATCACCAATCCCAAAAAAATTGATTGTTATCACTACATCCACCATTCATTGACCTCACTCATGATTGTGAGTGCGAAAGTGATCCAGATCACCTTTAAATCAAGGGATCTAGCCTTGAAATTCAAATTGTCAAATTTAAATCTTTAATGCATTTTCTATTAATCATCATGAGTCCACTAAAGAGTAAAATTTTGAAATGCATGCTAAGGTAGTGTATTCAAAGGCTAATCTAAATTCAAATAAATCATATCTATAGCATAACTAAAGAGCACATATAGACTTCTATTTGCAATTGGGTAAAATAAATTACATTAACATTGCATTGTCATCTTAAGAGTATATTAGATTCTTGCTTGATGTTCTCAACCTTAGTTCACCATCATTTAATCACTACATCCAACATCTAACTAAGAACATAATTCTTGCAATTCAACAAATTCTCTTAAGGGTGTTTCTAAACACCACATGTTCCCTTGAATAACCAAAGCATATACATAGAGGTGAACAATTTTAAGACAATAAAACTTTTTCAAATCATGTTCATGACATATTGGTTTAGTTTGACACACGTGTTTAGCTCTATGCACACCTCCCTTTCACCACCCCCAAGAACAATTACTAGACCAAAATATCTTCCACAAGAGAGAAAATAGCAACAATACTTGCTTCAACAATGCAAGATTGAATATGGTTGAATATGCAAATGTACATGAGATTCCTTTCTTATAAAGGCAAGGTGAGAGATAGGATTAGACAAGATTGCACTGACAAGTGTCTTAATCCTATAACACGAGACAACAAACTCATAACTAGCTAGGATAAGATAAGATCTAGAAATGACAACTAAGACTTCTATAAGGAATTTTATAATCCTAAGTAAACTTAACATGTGAATATGTCCCTTAATTACCTAGTAAGTAAATTAACTAGGTCCAAGACATTTATTCACACCAACACCCCCTCTTAAGTGCAACTTAGGGAGAAGATTATTATGTAAACTATGCAAAATGACTATGAAGATGGGTCCTAACTACGAGGCCATGTTAGGTACCCATTTATATATGCAAATGCAATCTCTCACAAGTGGAGAAAAGGAGAAACACCTATGGACAAAACTCCTCTCCAGAAGAGAAAATAAAACAAAACAAGATGATGTATGGAGGACTCAATGATACCCCCAAGGACTACATCCATCATGTATATACAATCAATGACCCCCCATAAGAGGTAAAAATAAAGACAAGATATCCCCCCATAATGTGTAATGTCTTGCAAATACGGTAAGTGTTTGAAAACAAAACATAATCCAATGCCTACAAACAATGTTTCTCCCCTTGAAAAGAAGATACACCAAGTACTAATGCAGGAATGCTTCCCATTCTAGATAGGAATTGGTGGGAAGTGGAATCCATATGTATAAAGATTGTCTATGAAATATGCTCATGTGTTGCCAAGTTCTTGGATGACGATGATGATGCCACAATCCAATCAAGTACATGCCCAATCACAATAAATGTGACAAACCAGGAACAAATGGAAATTGATCTTGAACAAAATCCAAAGACAAACATGAAGTGACAATAGTTTATCCATGACTATCATCAAATAAGAGAGATAAACCCTCAAATTGGTCTTCCAAATTTGAAATGTGAGACTCCACAAACAAGGATGCAATGTTTGATAAATAGGAATCCAAATCAGGAATACAATCAAATACATGTTGCAATGAATCAACAGAAGTATTCAATGAATCACCAATAGAAGATGAATTTTTGATCTCAACTTGAGAAGTAGGAGTTGCAAGAGAAGTCTTTGGATCACCAAGAAGCTCAAGTTCTACATCATATTCAACCTCCTCTAAGGTCTCATCATCATAGGGTATGTTGTCAACATCATTAAGTGGAATGAGGAAATATGATGCAAGATCATCTGGGAATGGAGGATTATGTGGATCTCTAAAAATCTTCCAAAATTTGGTTCAACTATGTGTGGGCATGAGATTTTTGAGAATATCTTATGATAGGTCTCTCTGAGGATGCTTGCACTGAAAGTAGAACCAATCAATCCTATGATATGCTTATTTATATTACCCCAAACATATTTCTTATATGTTGTTTCTAGTTCAAGAATGAGTCCATAAAGATGAGGCAAAATATTTAGCCACCTACAATGTGTTATGATACCTTTTTTCCATGACTCATAATTTTCCTTAGTCAAAACTATTAGAGAAGGATGAGTTGCATAACCCATGATTACAATGATAATACACTTCTCAAATGATTAAATCTGAGATCAATATATACAATGAAGCTAAAATGAAGTACAATGATAAAAAATCACAAGGTTTGCCTAAAATTTGATCAAATCAATCAATTTGGAATCAAACTAGTAAATATTCATTTTTTTGGCATGAACTCTCAATAACTTTCCAAAATAGAAAAAATTATAAATGTGCAAAATTTTCCACCTATAAACACTCTCAAGAATATATAATCTTTTCCTCATCCAAATCACTTCAAACATTAACATGAAATTCTTAAGACTAACTCTAGCTATGCTCAAAATTGAAAAAATACAATTTCAAATTATGGTGAAATGAAATAAATTTCTCTACCACAAATTGGTAACTATAAACTAATAAAAAATAAATAACTAAACTAAGATCACTTTTCTAAAATGATGCAAGATTACCACATTGCCTAGGGATGCTCAGGTACATAAATTTTGTATAATACAAAGACCACTAGATGCATTGAGTAGTAGACTAAACTATAGACTAGAGCCTTCCCATTAAAGAAATAAGACCAAAAGTATACTCATCAAGCAACCTGGTTTCCTAGGTACAAAATAACCACATCTATAAGGGAGGATATGGGGAAGTTAAAAACCACCTTCCTCTTGTTAGGGGTGTTAAGGTCTCAAACATTTCAAGAGAGGCTTCTCATGGAAGGGGAGGATGAACCTTCCCTCTCCACATTGTAACATATGAGTCCATGCTAGCTTATGCACTCGCTTCAATATCTTGTTATGTCTAAAAATTAAAGCATTCTACTTCACATAAATCCTTCCACTCCTTTTATTCATAGAATTTGAAGAGGATTAGGGAAGGCATATAAATAACCAATACTACTCAAGGCTTCAATAACCATTTTAAGATCTACCTCCAACAACTTGTCAAGACACATTTTTATTTTCTCTAAATATAGGCTTTTCTATAAGTTCAATGGTAGACCATAGAAACTATCATAAATTGTCAAAAATGGGCTAATATAGGGAGAATGTAACACTATGTACATTACATAGAACATAATATTAGGTGTGATGGATCCCAAAGTGATAGGTAAATTAATTTAAAACCAAAAATTTCATTGAATAGATTGTCAAATTCTTCGATGATAAGTTTAAATTGTGGTTACAATTTAATAGTCAACTTTGATGACATCTAAAAAGTTCTTTAGTATAAATATTTTCATTGGATCCATGGTCCATTAAAGCTTAAGTTTGATTCAAA
Source organism: Sequoia sempervirens (assembly GCA_007258455.2). Lineage (NCBI taxonomy): Eukaryota > Viridiplantae > Streptophyta > Pinopsida > Cupressales > Cupressaceae > Sequoia > Sequoia sempervirens. Next base: position 22,328 of record VDFB02277749.1, read on the forward strand.
TATGGCCCCATTTTAAAACATAATATAAAATGTGAGGAGGTCATTCATTTACTAAGAGTGAACAATCTTAGCTTATGCAAATGAGGTCATGTTTGTGGAGCCCATCATATGTTATTAATTACCTCCTAAATGTACATTTTAAAAAATAGCATATATTTAACTTAATAAAATTTGGTTGCCTTGGGAAAATTCACCAAATTTTATCCCCTTAAGCCATCTTATTATCATAAACCCTAAACCCTAAACCCTAAATCTATCATTTTGTCCTAGGATAGTTAAGCCATAGATCCCCTTAAAACTATACTTACGACCCCTTAAGCCAGCATATGTTATTAATTACCTCCTAAATGTACATTTAAAAAATAGTATACATTTAACTTAATGAAATTTGGTTGCCTTGGGCAACTTCACCAAATTTTATCCCCTTAAGCCATCATTTTGTCCTAGGACCTTAATTCATAGATCCCCTTAAGTTAGCTTATTTCCCTTAAACCCTAAACCCTAAACCCATCATTTTTTCCTAGGGAAGTTAAGCCATAGATCCCCTTAAAACTATACTTAGGACCCCTTAAGCCATCTTATGTTATTAATTACCTCCTAAATGTACATTTAAAAAAATAGTATATATTTAACTTAATAAAATTTGGTTGCCTTGGGCAACTTCACCAAATTGTATCTCCTTAAGCCATCATTTTGTCCTAGGATAGTTAAGCCATGGATCTCCTTAAAACTATACATAGGACCCCTTGAGCCATCATATGTTATTAATTACCTCCTAAATGTACATTTAAAAAAATATTATTATATTTAACTCAATGAAATTTGGTTGCCTTTGGCAAGTTCGCCAAACTTTATCCCCTTAAGTCATCATTTTGTCCTAGGACCTTAATTTGTAGATCCCCTTAAGCCATCTTATTACCCTGAACCCTAAAGCCATCATTTTTTCCTAGGACAGATAATCCATAGATCCCCTTAAAACTATACTTAGGACCCCTTAAGCCATCATATGTTATTAATTACCTCATAAATGTACATTTAAAAAAATAGTATATATTTAACTTAATGAAATTTGGTTGCCTTGGGCAACTTCACCAAATTTTATCCCCTTAAGCCATCATTTTGTCCTAGGAACTTGATTCATAGATTCCCTTAAGCCATCTTATTACCCTAAACCCTAAATTCATCATTTTTCCCTAGGACAGTTAAGCCATATATCCCCTTAAAACTATACTTAGGACCCCTTAAGCCATCTTATGTTATTAATTACCTCCTAAATGTATATTTTAAAAAATAGTATATATTTAACTTAATGAAATTTGGTTGCCTTGGGCAACTTCACCAAATTTTATCCCCTTAAGCCATCATTTTTTCCTAGGACCTTAATTCATAGATCCCCTTAAGCCATCCTACGAGGAATCCTTAAGCCATCATAATTTCTCCTAATTTAATGTAATTTTTAATAAGATTTCAACCACATTAACAATTATTTGTTTTTTCATTTACATGCCTTAGACATAAATGAGCTTTTTGTGTATGTTTTAAGTTTATTTTTTTGTATGTACATGTATTAAAATTACATAGTTAGATCTTAAATTTTGAAATTTGTATGTACATGGTCAAATTGAATGATGTATGTATGCATTATACATCATATTTTTTCTTTTAAACATGTATCTTAAATTTTGAAATTTGTATGTATACTCAAGTTGAATGATGTATGCATGTGTATGTATATGTATCCTATTTAAACACTCGTTTACATTTAAAATTTAACCATTTCTTGTAATTTTGTACTTGTTTGTTAATTTTGTTTACTATTTGTATCTTCACTTATATAGATCATGGATCAATTTGATATTAATGATATCCTCAATCCACCACCTCATCCCCCTTCACCTCCACCTCCCCCTCAACCCCCTCCACCTCATAACCCCCCATCTCCACCACCTGGATCTGATGAGGCTCGCTTGTGAGCACAAATTAGTGATAATGTTAAATCCATTCAAGATCAAATCAATGATATTCAAAATGAAGCATTGATTCCACCACACTTGAGGCATTTTACATTTGCAATGCAAAATGTTGTAGATGTCATTAGGTCCATTGATGTGGACTTATACAAACATCAATGATGGCGAGAGGAGAGGAAACAATTTTATTCTGATGATCTCTCCTACAAAAAAAATTTGGACCTTAAAATAACAAAATCCCATCTTGCACCTTATTTTGTCGAACCCATCACCAACCAACCCATTCCTACAAATGAACCAAGAATATCGATGAGGTGGTGTAGACATCCACAAATGTGTTCCAATTTTTGGGATTGGTGGTGGATGGTATTGACCAACCACCACATGCCAATTTGGAGGTCCCTTTATATTTTTTGAGGAAATTATATACAAAGTTTGTGTTGGGGAAAAAGCCCAATTATTTTGATTTCAAATCATTTCAGGGTGTTGGTGGTGGCATGCCACAATAGAGGTTAGGGGCATGGGTTGATCCCCAAATCCTCATGCATGCCCAACCTCTTGTAGATCCTCTTGTCGTTGGTATTCCTACACCTGTGCATCATCATTCGGTGGTATCCACATTAGGATCTTTGAGTACGCTTGCAACCAACCTTGATGAGCAAAGTTTTGTGATGGAAGCTAGGGCTAGAGACTGCAACCATGGAGGAGCATTGTATGGAGTTGGTCCTAGTACCACTCCACCTATTTCGATGCCTCATGTATGTACTAGTTGTCATTAGCTATGTTATGGATCTGATTAGGCTACACCCAATTCAGGTGCACATGGAGATTCTGATGAGATCAATTCATATGCTGATTTTCTTACTGTAGGGCATCACCCTACAAACATTTCGACACAAGTATAAATATATATGTACATGTTGAATTTTAAATATTTTTTTAAGCACACGTGTTTTTAATGAACATACATACATACATACATACATATATATATATATGTAATGTTTAAACAATCAAATTGTTTGGTGTAAACGGTGACCACAAGGGCATCTTCTACTCGTTGATTTTTTATGTCGACGACAGTGCAAGTCGGCAACCCTTATGGGGTATTTTGATTGAATTTTTAAATACATGAAATAATTTTTTAACTTGATTTTTTAATTTGTACTTCAATCATGAACATATGTTTTAAATAGTTATGTTGGTTTAGAGGAGTCAATCGACTTCCACGTTGGTTCTACCAGAGGGGTTGTCGAGCACTCCTCCATTGTCGGGCATCTCAGATGAGGTGCAATACATGTATATTGTAAAGTATTCAAAACTATACTTACAATTTTGTATTTTTAATTCACTATATCAAACGTGCATGTACTTAAATATTATAAGCATCACCACCATGATAATGGGGATCACACACCCATTTGATGTGCAAGCAATTCAAGAGACATCTAAATTTTAGGTTTAAAAAAATTATACATATGTGTGCACAATTTGTCATTATTATAAATAGATTTCAAAACACCTATTGGTATGCTTGAATATATATATATATATATATATACCTAATTCAAGTACACATGTGCTTTAAATTTGACCTTGTAGGACTTTGTTGGTGGCACTTTCCGCCTTGATGATGTCACACCACCTCAACTAGGACATGCAGAACAACTTCATATGGTAATTTAAAATTTTGATTATATTTAAAGTCAAAATGTACAAATTATACATTGTGAATAACTTAAATTAAATTCAAAATTGAATATATATTTGGTCATACATGTAAAATACTTTTTTATATAGCATGAGACATGTAGTTGAGCATGTAGAGATAGTTCCTACACCAAAGCATGCACACCAACCTCTTATGGTAATTTAAATATGATAAATTATAAATTAAATTAAATTAAATCATTTTTAATTGTCTTACATATGATTTCAACTTTTTTTCTCTTGTATGTAGATTGATTCAAATCATGTAGAGATAGGTCCAGGCACACCAGAGCATGTAGAGCAGCCTCACACAATAATTTAATTTTATCATAAATTATAAATTAAATTTTCATTAAATCATTTTTAATCATCTTACATCTGATTTCAACTTTCTTTCTTTTGTACAGAGTGATTCAGGTCATCTAGGTGGCCTATGCGGTGTGAAGAGGTCTCTTGATTATAGAGATGATATGAGTTAGATTATTTCATGGGTTGTATTTGATGTTATTTTACATGTTTAGGGTTTTCCATGGACTTGATCTATATACATGTGTTTCCTTATTTTATGGACTACATATATGTACAACTTTCAGTATTTTAGTATAATTTCATGGATTATCTATCTATATATATGTTTCAATATTTTCACAGACTTAATATATTGTTTCATGGACTTTATTAATTTCAATATTTTATGGTCTATTATTGTTAAATAGTAATTTACACATGTACATTTATGCATTTTATGTGAAATTAATATAAAATTGATAGGACATTCAAATATTTGTACTTTACAAAAGATTCATAGTTAAGACATTAATATGACATTAATGTGAAATTAAATACAAATATGAAATTAAAGTTGAAATTAATAGGACATTTAAATATTTGTACTTAACAAATTTAGTGATTCATAGTCAAGGCATTAGTATGACATTAATGTGAAATTATACAAATGTGAAATAATAAGATGTCTTAATGGGATCAAAGAAGTTCTCAAAAAATTGCTTAAGGGGATCAAATACCTCAAAGTACATGTCTCATATTTAATCTCAATTGATATAATTAAGTAGTAGAATTTACGATGACTCATCATAACAATCACAAAAGTTATACAAAAATAATGTTAATATTAATATAATTTATGTCATAATAGGATGTCTTAAGGGGTCCTAATAGGATTTCTTAAGGGGATCAAAGAATTCAAAGTACATGTCTCATGTTGGATCATAATTGATATAATTAAGTATTAGACTTTAGGGTGACTCATCATAACAAATGATATAATTAAGTATTTATTTAGGATATGTTCTAATAGGATGTCTTAAGGGGATCAAATACTTCAAAGTACATGTCTTATATTTAATCACAATTGATATAATTAAGTAGTAGAATTTAAGATGACTCATCATAACAATGCACCAATCCACAAATCCCACGTGAATCTTTAAATTTTACTACATCCTCAAATTTTAATTGCTCTCTAGCAAGAATTCTTTTAACACATGCACCAACTCCATCATGTTCTCCTTTACCATGTCTAGCTTCAAAAAAAATCCACATATGTTGGCCATTATGTTCCTTGTGAACCCTACTTAACCAATAGAACATTCAAGCATTCTTGAATTGTCGCGTACAATTATCTGACCATATGAGATGTTTTGTCATCTGGATCCCTATTTCTCTTAAATTTGTATAAAATATATTGAAACAATATTGAACAAACTCTGACTAGTGTAACTAGTTGTCACTCAAATAGAAATGATACTCTCAAAAAAAAAATATCATCCTTTGTGCTATCATTTGCATGCATGTAAACAATATGAACAAACATAGCCACTTAGTATAGTTCCAACTGGAAATGTGTTTCTATGTGTACAAAATTGTCCATCAAACCATCAAGCATGTTGAGAGTGCTTGACATATTTTGGTACAATCTTACTCTTAAATTCTGATATGAATGCATGTACACTAATTTTTTCTATAGTTAAATCACAACACTTTCAAAATTTTCCATCTTTTAAAGAATAGTCAACATTCTTAGATCTTTTAACATCCACTAATTGTTGTCCAAAATCATTTTCAACACTTTCATGCATACAAACTCCTAAGAATGAAAGATTTCCACAACTAGTGCATTGTCCCAAAAATACATGAACTTAAATAAAATAATTTCTCATTAGATCTTTCACAAAACAAACTTGCTATAAAATCCTTGATTGTTCTAGGTGGCATATTAATACCACATTCTTGTATAATCATGTTAGTATGTAAAATACAACGTATATATTGAAAAACATCATAATAATAATGAAAATGCACATGTGTTTTACAACAACAAGATATTTGTTGCTTATTAATTTTCACATACCAAGGTGTACATTTTCAAAAGATCTTTGACTTATTCTAATATTACCAAGTAACACTGAATCACCACAAAATTTTCTATAAAATTCAATTTGAGTTGTGTCTAATAGGTGTTTTGGATGAGGATCATGAACTTTGGACCCATTCTTAATCTTAAAACATCTCTAGCATTAGATGATACCCTAGTATTATCATGCCAATATTTTTCAATCAATGATTTGATTTCAATATTCAATTTCATGTTAAACCTCGGGATTCGACCACTAAAACTCCAACATTGGTTGATTGGATCATTTTCTAGACTTTCTCTTCTCTTTGTTGCTCTTACCAATGTTTTAGGATGTATTTTTAGAATTTCACTAATATTGCTTAACATTATTTTATTCAAAGCTGTTTTATTAACTATAGTAGTTTTTATAGCTCATCATGTCGCATTCTTATCTTTAGACTGACTATTCTCTCCAATAGACTCAATGACACTAGCAACAATAGACATAGGATGTTTTAGTGATTGATCTTTTCTTCTTGTTTAACAAAAATGCCTAACTTTTTTATTACTTTTCTCATTTTCCACATTCTCATCAATTGCATCATGAGTTGACATTGAAATGATAGTTTTTTACGATAAAAGATTCTTTGTATAATCTATTGGCATGCGTTCTTATTTGTCTCCAAGAAGTCTTATCAGGAAGATTATCCAAAACATCTCTTTCAATTTAAAAAAAATTATTTTCATTTTCAACATCACAACTTAGATTTTCATTTTCTTTTTCAACTTCAAAAGGATTTTCATTTTCATCAACAAAACGGTTTTCATTTTCATTTTCAACAGAAAGATTTTCATTTTCATTGTCAACAACAAAACGATTTTCATTTTCATTTTCAACAACAAAATGATTTTCATCTTCATTTTCAACAACAAAATGATTTTCATTTCATTTTCAACAACAAAATGATTTTCATTTTCATTTTCAACAACAAAACGATTTTCATTTTCATTTTCAATAACAAAATGATTTTCATCTTCATTTTCAACAAAAAAATGATTTTCATTTTCATTTTCAACAAAAAAATTATTTTTATTTTCATTTTCAACAACAAAATGTCTAAAATTTTCATTATCTCTATGAATATTATTGATCTCAATATCATTAAATCCAACTTGTTTTAAATCTTTTATAATCAAAGCTTCAATATCATTCAAAGGTGGATTTGAAGGCGTACCTGTATTTGTGCCTATTGAAACATTCTCCATAGCATTGAAAGGTGGATTTGAAGACATACCAAAAGTAGTTTGTATAATCGTATTATTTTCCATATTCACCTCTTGCAAATTTGCATCATCTACATC